>BQNB010033686.1:6290-50537 GCA_026074375.1 Tanacetum coccineum | reverse complement strand
TGGCCTGAATTAAAAGGATCAACAAACATGGAGTATATTAGACAAATATAGGGGTAATAGTTTTGAATTTCTTTCCCATTTCTCCATATAATAACTACCATGAATCCCACACGTCCCAAAACTGTATACACTAACAATAGACTCGACTTAGCAACCAGGTAATCAAGTAAATAATTAACTAGGGTTAAAAAATTGTGATAACAATAATGTACTAAAAATGAGTACATACAAGGAAGGATAAGGCGATTTGGGTGTAACATTTTGGTGGGGTGTAAACAATGCTCTTCATTAATAATCCAGAATCCACCAGATAATTACAAGAACCGCGAAAAGAGTAGGCTCAGAGGGGTGTACTAAGGGTATCATGCACTAAAAATGAGTGCATAGCAAGGGTGTGGGAGTAGTTATATGATCAAGGAGATCATCATAACCATAACAAACGAAGGCTAAAAATAAAGGTTATTGGTTGGTCCAAACTACACCTTAAAATATATATAATATATAATAAAATATAAAATATATATAGTAAGAATAGTCTAGAAGCAGAGTCAATAAAACCGAGAAGTGGTATAGAATGTTCCCGGGTCGTTTATTCCTAACGAGGCTGGACTGGAGAATCGATACAGTCGGAAGATTGGAGTTTGAATGAGAAAAATGATTTGAGAGTGAGGAAAGTTAAATTAAACAATAACAAACAAAAACGTTTAAGAAAATCCTAAAAATTATGAAATTAAGCTAGAAAACGAGAGCACGAATCCCGAACAAAGGGGGAAAAACCTAAAATCTTTAAAATTAACCCTACGAAGAAATTTTTACTTCTAAACTACTCTAGGGAACAAATAATGAAGAATGAAAAAGACTAGACCGAAAACGGAGTTCGTTTGACCCAAAAACGAGTCAAGACAAAATCCCGCACCCGAACCGTTCTTTAAAAAGTGAAAAGTTGTAAAAATGACCCTACAAACTATATGACAAAATAAAATTTTCTAAAAAGTGAAAAGTTTTCTAAAAAGTGAAAAGTTTTATATTTTTCCTACAAACTATATGACAAAATAAAATTTTCTAAAAAAGAAAAATATTTTTTTGATAATTTTTGTATTTTTTTATGAATTAAATAAACATTAATACAACGAAATTAAAATTACCAAAAAAGTAACGTACATAACTTCGAAAAATTCTGAAAAATTTACCAAAAATACTTTACACTATGATTAATCTACGAAAAATAAGAAACACAAGATTTGCTTAAAAAAGCCCGCAAAATAAGCTGTTGCAGCTTATAAGCCAGTATAAGCCAAATACCCTTTAAATATCACAGCCCTGAGTTCTTTAACGAAAAAAGACCCAAGGGCGCTGCGGTAAAAGTGTGTAGGTTAAAGGGTTTTGTCTCGAGAGAGGTTACCACGGGTTCGATCTTGCTCAAACTCGGACCTCTTGTCTTTCCCCCTTTTTTTATTTTTCGAAAACTCTAGGGTAGAAATTGTAAAAGAGGAAAGTAAAGGGTAGGCGGCAAACTAATATGGAGAATTTACACTCACCTAAACAATGACAACGGGTACAACCCAGACTATGGTAAAAAGTACCAAAGGGGGCCAACCTATGCGACTTGGCTTATTTTTAGCTTATTAAAAAGTGAGATTCAGCTAAAACTCAAAACTACAAAGTTATCAAAGAGCTTATTCTCTACAACATTAATGAAAGCACTATCTACTTTTATCTAAAGAATAGCCTAGAAATGAAGCTTGGGATTCTGTTACAGAAACTATGGTTTAGACAGCTTATCAAGACAATGGCCTTATTTCTAGCTTATTTACTATAGAAAATAGAACACAAAAGAACATAAGTAGATCAAGATGTGTACTAAAGATATCTAAAGAAAAATAAGCTAAGTATTAACAAAATTAACAAGAAAATTGATCTGAAAATGTGCTAGTTTAGCTTAAAATTGAGATAAGCTTTTGCTAATAAGCTAAAAAGCTTGATACTAAACCTTAACAGCTGAAAATTTGGAAATAAGCTATGTTATTGATTTAAATCTAACCTAGATAAAAGGTTTTTCAATATTACAACTAGAAATGAAAATCAAATAGAAAATAAGCTAAAAATTCTAATTGCTTGCAATAACTACTCTTTATCAAAGGAAAGAAATAACAAGTTGAAACGAATAATGAAAAAATAAATGATGACAGGTAATAAGCTCAATGAATGCATACTGAGAAATGCTAACATCGCAGTCCAACACTCCATACACTTACACTAATGCTAAAAAGGTTTCTAAGGAAATGTACAAAGCAACAACAGTTTTGATCCTGTTGTGCTGATTGCCTACTTGGCGTCAAAGGCATTGTTTCAGGCTAAATTCTCTGCGAAAGAAAACATCTATGTAACCTACTAAATTCATCACACCTAAAACTTGAGCTTTAAAACACTTGAAACTCTAAAAAGCTTTAAGATCTCGTTCATATAAAAAGCAGTAAAAACTACTCTAATCCATCTAAAATGCCCTGGTAGCCTAGGAAAATAGTTTTACACCATAAAATTTGATAATTTTATAACTCACTAATTCTTAAAAACTTTTTAGAACTTGTTAACGATTTGTCTAAATCTACACAAATGTATAAGACGAATTTGACAGAAGTTTTATTTGCACTTTGTAGTCAAAACACAAACAACGCCTAATGCCAAACACTCCTTAACTATGACTGTCATAACTAAAATTCACTTAAAATCTATTTAAGAGCTAAGATAGCTAAAACATTTTATCTACTCATACTAGCAATCACCTAATAAGCTAACTTTAAAACTAAAACCTACAGCTTTATATGTGAGAGATACGCTACTTACTCATCCTAAACTATTTAAGACTTAATAATGACAATTGAATATCTAAATTCTTAATGAACTAAATCTATAACAACTCAATTCATTTGCATTCTCTAAGCAACAAAACGAATCTAAAACACAAATAAACCCAAATATGATCAAAAGACATAAGCTAATTGAGTAGCTAAATTTAAGCTACAAAATGAAATGTTCAAGTTAAAACCTGAAATTGAAGTGTCTTAGGAATCGACCACAATCCTATCTAATGAGTGGCTTTAAAAAACAATGGATCCTAATAGCTCCCTAGCTTCTATACCTTGATCTGACAAGCAATAATCTATATTAGCTATCTATTACCTCCAAAGCTTCCAAATTTAGCGCATGCCCAATGAACTCAAGTTATCATACTTTGATGTAAATTGTATGAAATGAGTAAATGAAACACTAAAAACAGACTTTTGACTAAATGAGACTTATTTAACAATTTAAGCTCAAAAGAGCTTATAAAGCTTTATTAGGTATAAAAATAGCTTCATTTTGAAATCAAAGAACAAAGATACTTCAGAACAAGAAGTATGAATTGCTCAAACTAGTAAAGTACAAACAAAGAAACCATAGTATAAGTGCTTAAAGCCAAATCTTGAAAAAAACCAAAAAAAATGCTTAAAATAAGGCAAAATGACAAGACATCTTCGATCTAAAACATAAAAAAACTTTCTAACTAACTCCCTACATATTCTCCGTTCTTCTCTTCGTTTATAAGCAACTCTGTGTTTGAGCTGTTAGAGTAAAAGACCACAAAAGTCAAATCTGTGCTAGACTTCAAATTTCCATCGAATAACCCCACCATAAAAGTGTATTAAGTATAAAATAAATAAAAAAAAGCCGCGTTGATTGTTATGGGGGAATGTGGGATTGCCAAGTGGGATTAGTGTAGAGGGGGAAGGTTTGACCATGTGGGTGGTTTGGGTTGCAGTAAAAGGGATAGAGGGTGAACCCAGTGAGTTTGTGAAGCTTGAAAAATAATATGGCGGAAATAAAAGTTATAAAAAAGGTGACCGGGCGTGGTTTGAGTTTTTGCACAGCTTTAAGCCCCTCATGGTGTAAATACTTTGCATCCATCGGACCTTGTGTTGTTATAACTATTGGGGACTGGCAAAAAACTAAGTCCCCAGAGTTATAACACTCTTTGCAAGACTCGTCCTTGGTGGTTAAAACTTAGGAGGGTTGGCAGAATTGCCCCTTGGGGTATAACTTTGCCAATTTGGCAGTTTGGCCCTCCTCTTCTTTTTCATCTTTTCTTCTTATAAATACAATTTAGGTTGGCAATTTTTAACACCCTCCAAACTTATATTTTCTTCACATGTTGACTTTTGGATTTTCGGGGGTGAACTTTGACTTAGACAGTGACTTTTCTGTCTGACTTTTTGACTTGATTTGACTTTATTTTCGGCTTCGATTGCTTTGTCCATTCACATCTTTTCCAATCTGAGTCCGGTTTTGAGTCTTTATGGCTTTGTTTTTCGTCCTTTTCTTAGTTTTATACGATCAGCATAATACAATTAGCAAAAACAAGCGTATATTTGGCATTTTAAGTCTGTTTTGGTTAATTTAGCTCGTTTTTAAAGGTACACAGGTCGTTAATATCACGAAACCAGTAGTACGGAGGAGTTTGAAGAAAGAGACCTCACATTGGGGTAATGTTAGCCTTAATTTTATATAATCCCGAACAAGAATGTTATCGGTCTTATTAGTCGTAATTAGTCTTGTTAAGTAATAGGCTAATATGGTTAAATGGGCTTGGATTGTAATCTAATATTGTCCGTGTTTCGGGCTCAAAGCCCAAGTTTAGCCCAAGCCCCGGCCCAAGTAGAAAAGCCACATTGCCACTTATGGCTCAAGGGTATAAAAGGACCCTCTCCACACATGGAGAGGGTGTTGGTTACCATTTGCATAATTTGTGTGTGTGTGTAATCTTCCATCTCTATTTCTCTCAATAAAATATCAACTCTTCTCTTTATCACTTTTCTACTTGTTGCTTATTGTATAGCATAAGTTGTGAAAAATGGATTAAGCTTTTGGGAATAACAGCACCATACATCAGAGATTTCTTATGAGTAAAGTTGATACAAGTGATCAAGATTCACTACAATACTAAAATGTAGCAGATCTTCCTCACAAAAGCTTTTGATGCTTAGCAGGTTTAACTTAACTAATTGCTAACATGAATACTCAATCTCTGAGGCTTAATAGTTCTTAACTTTTATTCATGGGTTATGCATAAATATGGATCCTCATGAATTCTCACATGTCTATCTAGTCTTTTATAGTGTGCTTATGATGAATAGAGGCATGTTGTTGTATAATTATTGAAGCCAGAGTTAAAACTGCTAAGGTAAATGTTAATACAGCAAAGTATAAATAGAATTGCCATTATTTTTAAAGCCTGTTGTTATAATTTAGTCCAAATTAAAACTGCCTACCACAAGAAAATACTTTGGATTGTGTATTTTTGGTTTTGGACTAACATTTGCAGGCTAAGAATATTAAGTATCTGGTGTTGCATTGAAAGGAGGCTTATGATGTCAATATGCAGTCAAGAATAGATAAAAGGATATGTAACATCAAAAAAATGTGTGCTGTGTCAAACACTTAGGCAAATCAAAAGAGTCAGGACACCAAGAAACTTTAGTCTAGTGGCCTCCCCTGAAAAAGGTTGGGATAAGCAGTCCTAATGATTCGGGTATACAGAATGAAAAGGCTGCCACTCTGCTTCTAGTTTATAGAAGCAGAGTCGACAATGTAAACATAAAATAAGACCACAATCTATGGCAACACTTAATGATCTAAGTCCTCAGGGAACTGGTTTAGGTAGTGGTCCCCGGTGGCCAAGATACCAAATAAGGGGTATACTGCTCAAACCTAGGTTTGTGACTATATCTAAATAGTCTAATGATCCACCTCCTTAAAAGTTAACACATTTAAAGTGGGGAGAAAGAATAGAGCTTAAACGATACGTTAACATACTTTTACATCTATTTTTCCATGATATATATGACCATATGACATACGAAAAAGTGTGTAAACTCATATACATAAGTAAGAACTCTTTTTACATATTCAAAAGTCCTTAGTGGTGATTTAGCCGTATATAACATATAACACATAAAATAATGATAATAAAAAGTATAAAGGAATTTAGAAGACCTTAGGGATGATGTATGAGATGAGAAATGAATGCTAAACCCGTGTTTAGCCTTAAAACCAAAGCTTGCACTTAAGAAAACCCTTATTTTCTTAAGAAAACCCTAATCTTGCTTTTCTTGATTATAACTTGCAAATGGTGATTCAATGGTTGGAAACACCTTAGAATGACTTATAATGGATGTGTATAAGTGTGAATGGGTTGTATAAAAATTGCTATGGATTTGGTTGCATGCATGCTTGATGCCGTGAGCTAAAGGGAGCCAAAAAGGGGATGTTTGTTGAATTTTTAGCTAAGAGTTTATGTATATGTGTTATATCTTTCATGAATACATGTATATAAAGAGTAAGTCTAGTCAAAGGACAAGGTATGGTGCAAGAGATGGTCATGGAGTCAAAGTATGGTGGGCATGGTGTGCCATAATGAGCATGGTGTAGACATGATGAAGTATGGTGCTCATAAATGAAGCATGGTGTTGTTTTGACCAAATGGAAGTCTTAACTTATTTTTTTCATGTATATATTTGTATATGATGCATGATTTTCGGTGGAACAAAGATATACATGATATATTTATGTAATTTTTATGTATTGGGTATAAAAGTGGGTATTTGTTGAAGCGTAGAAAAGTTTTTTGTGGTTCCGGGAGTGCCTAAACGCAATTTATCGCGAAACGTATACACTTTACGTAACCAACAAAAATAAAATATAAAAGTTAATTATTACTTTTGAAAAAATAATATAATGATGGCTTGACATAAACTTTAATTTATTTGGTGTCCGTTTACGTTGGTTGTTGATTTTTAGTTCACGCGATTTTAACTTAACACTTAAAATTAAAAGCGAACGCGTACGAGAAAAGAAAAAAATAAATAGTGAAAAATGACAAAATAAATGATGTCATAAAATGACCCTAAAATACAGAATGTTACAACGACATTCTTGAACAAACAAACAACAAACATGATACATAACGCTAAAAAGATCCTGAAGAGATCAATAAATGACAAACGGCTAGAGATTCGGACTACGATGACAAGTGTTCACGAAGTTGATTTGGTATCTCTTATTTGAGATTGAAGTTGGATTTCACGAAGGCGTCTACTTATTTCATCATCTAGACTTTCTTCTATTTTCTATCGATTGATGACTTGCTTGAACGTATACAGCTTACGATTAAAACTTGAATTATCTAGTTACCAGTAGTCAGGGGTGGTTGGTTGCAGACCTGGATAACTATCACTTAAAGGAGTTACGTTGTAGTGCTACTTGAAAATTATACCAGATACAATATAGAATTAACTTAAAGCCCATTAGCCAATTTCGGAAGTTAGGCCTCATTGGTTTGTAAATCACTATTGGGCTGAATTTGGTTAATTTTGCTATTGGGCCACGAGTTGTTTTGTTGATTTGGGCCTGCGATTTGTTAGTAGACCTCGTTGATTGGGCCATGTAATTGAAAAAACAGAATTTGAAATTTGCAAGTGTGATATAACTGTTATTGTTCTAACAGTTTATGTGCTTGTTTTTTGTTCCGGTCATCTCATGAGGCGTGGAGCTTAAGGGTTTATCTAGCTAGACCGAATTTGATTATTTGCTTTAGCTAAATAAATCGGGTGGTATTCGTTCATTTGCGGCTCTTCAATTCGGTTCCATTTTCTATCATTTTTCAATTACTTAGTGTAGTTTAGTATAATATGTTTTGCTTTGCTTATTTTTTCATTATGCGTAGTGAGTAGTTTAATTAGTGCTTGTTAAGTGATATTGTGAATTGGGAATTAAGTGTGGATTTGAAAAAGGGTTTAATTAATTAAATTAATAATCTTTGATTATTTAGATTTATAGTTTGAATGTTTCAAAGGGCAAAATCATGAGAAATAGTCATACTACACATCTAGTAATTAATTTCTTTTTGAGAGATTTTGTCAAAATAAACCAACGTTGTGAGATAATTATCTTTTCTAAGGAAATTAATTCGTTAATAGACCTTAATTCACACTTGATGAACTTTTCACGTCACTTAGCAATCATTTTCGTCTTATAAATCTTTTAGATTATTTTGGCATTGTTGGGATTCTTGATTTGATGAGACAAAATAAATAAAAGAATGAAACAAAAAGACTAAAATTGTTATTAAAGAATTCTACAAGCTAGTGGAGAATTATGTAGATTCTGGAAGATCTCCTTAAGAAGATAAAGATAACATAAGATATTCTCTGAATATTTAAAAGATTTACTTGTCTAATGTTTATCTTCCTTTGTAAGTCTTGATCTCTTCCTATATAAAGAGATCATAGACACATAGTTTTGTGTGCACAAAAAATGTATTTGACTAAAGGTGTGTGAGTTCTAGGCGTGAGTTCTATAAGTAGACGCCTAGAAGTTGTGTGTATCCCCAAGGATCTTTGATCACTGTTAGATTGTAACCGTTCTAGAATTGATCATCTAGAATTGGGGCTTGATGGAAACGTATGAATAATAAAACCTTGTTAAACATCATTGTTCCTATTGTTATTATTCCGCTGCATATTGTTAATCATTGATGTTTATAATCCTAGATGAGATCTAACCCATCTCGAGCTTAAACGATCTTAGAGTCTATCTGATTATTTTAGATTCCACAATTGGTATCAGATCCATAGGGGCTCTTGATCTAGGATCTATAAGGTTTCTGGTGTCATGTTTATGATGTGAAGATGGTCGTATGTTCTGTTTTTGGTGATTGGCTGATTTTGGTGAAGTTTTGGTTTCCGCGACACTTAAAAGTGTTGTCTTTATGGAAGAAAGAACATCAATGATTATTGATGTTGTAGTGTGTTTTTGGTCGTTATGGAAGAAAGAACTTCAGTGATGCACGTGATTCTTGTTTGAAGGGTTTTTGGTTTGTAACTGATACAGTCGTGACAAGGAATCAAGAAGGTGCAATAGCAACATGTCACGAACACAGCTTATAAGAAAGAGATGGAGCAGCAGCAAAGACGCAAGAAAATGCAACAACAGGCCTGATGTGATTCTGATTCGTGCTTATACAGCGGGGTTTATATGATGGACAGTATTAAGTTTATACTGTTGGGCAATATTCAAGTTAATATTGTTGGATATTTTTAGTACTACTGACTTTCTGTTATTACTACTGTTGGCGTAGTGTTTCGTTTTGGTTTGTACTGCTGCTCGTTATGACATCGAATGTTTATACTGCTAGGTTTACTTCTAGTAGTTAATACTACTGGCTTTACTCGGGTTATTCAGAGGAGTTATTACTGCTTTCGCTTTTTGGTTAATACTGCTAGCATAACCCGATATCGGAAAACACACACAAAAGGATCTCAGACATAACTAACAGGTTTTGAAGGTTATTTGTTTTTGATTCTACTGTTTGGTTCTTGGATGGTTTAAATGTTCTTAAAGATTTAAAGGCTTATATTTATTAGATTAATTGGTTACGAAGAAGGTTAATTATCACTTATTTGGAGTTGAAGTGGAGTTTCACAGGTTTGTGTTTTATTATATCTTAAAGTGGGTGTTACACTTTGAAGATAACTTGTTCGTGCTTAGAAACGATGTGATGAAGACTTGAAGAATCTAGCAAAGGTGTGTGATCTATAAATTTATGGTGCTCAATGCTCACATTTGCTATCACTTTAGTTATGTATCTCATATAAGATGAGGATTTTTGTCAAGAGGTTGCGATCTACTTATATTTCACAGATTTATTTATAAGTTTGAAGTCACGTGGATAGTACAAGACATAAGACATAATTTTGGGTTGTTCTACTTCTACATCAAGTTCGTTATACTTAGTTTTCTTCATCAGTAATCATTACATAGAGCCTACAGAATTGAAGATTCACGAAATGGTTAACATATGGGTTTCAGGGGAAGCTTATTGTTAAAATGTTTAACCATTTACATGCATCATCGAGGTGAAGGTTTTTACTACAACTAATCATTATTACTACTGCTAGTGTGAGTTTCTATTACTCAAGTTTATTTTTCTTATTGTACTTAATGGTGGGTAATTTGAGGAATTAGAAGGCTTGGATTAGAAGTGTGATATTGGTTTGTAGTGGTCAAGATCAAAGTTGCTTATATTCACAAGTCCCCTATTAGATTATGACAAAAAGGGGAAGAAGGCTTTAACAGGTACATTTAGTAACTTATAGATCCTTGGTGTGGCATGGTACAAAGGGGAATCTACTTAAGGGGAAGTTTTGTTTCATTCAGGGAGATGATTACATCTCAACTTCAGGGGAAGCTTTGGCTTTATGATGAGGTTCGTACACAACTTTGTTTGTTTTGTCATCATCAAATAGGGGAAGATTGTTGGGATTCTTGATTTGATGAGACAAAATAAATAAAAGAATGAAACAAAAGGAATAAAATTGTTATTAAAGAATTCTACAAGCTGGTGGAGAATTATGTAGATTCTGGAAGATCTCCTTAAGAAGATAAAGATAATAGAAGATATTCTCTGAATATTTAAAAGATTTACTTGTCTAATGTTTATCTTCCTTTGTAAGTCTTGATCTCTTCCTATATAAAGAGATCATAGACACATAGTTTTGTGTGCACAGAGAATGTATTCAACTAAAGGTGTGTGAGTTCTAGGCATGAGTTCTCTAAGTAGATGCCTAGAAGTTGTGTGTATCCCCAAGGATCTTTGATCACTGTTAGATTGTAACCGTTCTAGAATTGATCATCTAGAATTAGGGCTTGATGGAAACGTATGAATAATAAAACCTTGTTAAACATCATTGTTCCTATTGTTATTATTCCGGTGCATATTGTTAATCTTTGATGTTTATAATCCTAGATGAGATCTAACCCATCTCGAGCTTAAACGATCTTAGAGTCTATCTGATTATTTTAGATTCCACAGGCATAATTCTCGTATTTTAATTGTTTATTATAATTTTAGTATTAAAATTTAGTTTAATTTTCTTAGTATTAAAAATAGTTTTTAAACCAAAATCATTAAAAGATTATAGAAAATTAGAAGGGGGGGTTGAATAGTTTACCGCCTTTTAAATTTAAGTTTTATGTATGTTTGTAAAACTTAGATTCGACCTTTTTGTGAATTCAATGCTTGCACAATATGAACAATGTAAATATATGAAATGATAAGAGTAAAAAACAATCAAACCACAACGCGAGGATTTATAGTGGTTCAGTAACGAAGCACCTCTTCGCCCTACTCTACTCCCCGAGCACCAAACTCGAGAGTTTTTTTCACTATGTCAACAAACTCCCTTATGGCGGAGAAAACCGTACACAACGTTGCTTATATCAATTTACGACACTAATCTAAATGTCAAGTTCTAATCTTAGCTTAGATACCAATCTATCACAACACCAAACTTCACGACATTCTAAACTTCACGACTTCGTCGACAACTTCACAAACTTCTTAACAACTTTCTTGATTCTTTAAACTTCACCGACTTCTTTACAACTTCGACGACTTCTAAAAATTTATGACTTCTCAACAAACTTTACGACTTCACTTTCACCACACTACTTATATCACAATACCTACATACTTGGTAAGATCACAACGATCTAACTTATACTTATAACAGATCACCAAGATCTAGCTACTATACACAACTACGGATACTATATGATTTACAAATAGTGTGATATGAATGACAAACAAGATTGCTAGCACACTAAGGTGTCATATGTTTCACTTGATGATGGAAGTATTCTTCTCTTGCACTTGAGGAATATAGCTTGGATCACTTGGAAACAAAGCTTTATGATTAAATGATTAAAGGATTTTAGAGAGGATAAGTGGGCTGTTTTGAGCAGAAAGAATGAGTGCAAAAGGTGAGAAAAATGTTGAGGGGAATACGTCAGTTTTTCTATAGGACAAGAAGGAGGAGCGAGTCTTATGGCGACCCCTTGTTAAATAGGGTGCCGGCCCCCTTATAATTAAGGGGGTCGCCCATGTATTTAAGGGGGCCGCCCCTTTCAGACGCTCCTCTTTTTTGTCCTATCCAGGGGAGGTGTTTACTGGACCTTTTCTAGCCGTTTTAGGTTCGAAAATTTAAAATTCAAAATGTTTATTTTGAATAAAACATTTCTTTTAAATGTAGAAAATGTTTTGTAAGTTTATAAACATGTTTACAACATTTTATAAAAGTTTGAGGTTGAATAAAAATTTCCTTTGATCATAAAATCCATTAAGCATTTATTTATTCATACCTTTAAGTGATGTAATTGTTGAAATGAGAATTTACTACTAAATACTTGTTTACGTTTAATTTTACGTTGAACGTTTTTATATTTTGTGATTATCAAAACGTAAAGATGTGAAAAAATATTATTAATGTTTTTAGGCATTATATTTTATCAACATCTACCCTTTTTGATGATTTCATAATTTTAATCATTAAAATGTAAAATTATTTTTAAACAAGTATTTAGTGAGTTTTATGTCATTTCTCCCCCTTTTTGTAGAATCAAAAAGGCATCATCGAGGATTGCTAGTAAAATTGAAGGAATAAATGCTCCCCTTTGATGTTGTGTTCCCCTCGTTCGAGGGGACACCAAGTAATCGAGCTATGGTTTCTTGGCTACAAAATGGGTTAACAATTACAAATATTTATAACATGTAGCTAGGAGAAAAATTATGACTACAACCAACAATGATTCATTCATTAGATTTAAATGGTGTGTAAAACACACTCATCCATACATAGAAAATATCATGCTGTCATACATGAATTTAGACTACAAAAAAAGTCACCTATAGAACTAGTAGAAAGCTCTATAGGACTTGATTGGAAAAAATGGTAGATGATCAATTATTTAAGAGACTAAACATAGAGTATGTTTAGTTTGGGGAGGATGGTGGAGGTGGTGTGATGATGATTGGTGGTTGTGAGAGCATATGTTCAATATATGAAAACATATATTGAAGTTCATCTCTTAACCCAAAGATGAGGGTTCGGTTGTGGATACAACAAAGGCATGAGTTACCATGTGCTTCAAGTAAATTCCAAGGAATAGGATGCTCAATGATAGGTGGTGAAGGTGATGGAGTATCAAATTGGACATCAAGTGGGGTAATTGGGGAAAGAGTGAGAGTGATGTCCATTGATGCATTTTCTTGAGTTGGAGGTGGTGGAGAAACTCTTGGAGGAGGAGATGTTGGTGGGTTCAAGTAACCGTTTGGTGAAAGTGATGTTGATGAGGTTGGTGATTTGGGTATGTAATCAATTGAAGATGAAGAAGTGTCTTTGGTTGATGGTGTTTTGGAGGGTGCATTAGGAGCACTAGGTGATGAAATTGGAAGTTTGGGTGATGGAGTTTTTGTGTCATCTTGGGTTAAATCCACAAACAATTGTTTTGGTGGAATGATGTTGATTTTTGGTCTCTTGGAGACTTTGGAAATAGAGGCTCTAGTGGAGGCCATGGAGGTTTATGGTGGTTGATGATGAATGAGGGAGATGGTAAATTGGTGATATGCATTTGGAGGGAATTTATGGGAAGAGATTTGTTTGAAAATGAATTTGAACAAGTTTAGGGTATTCTAAATTTTGTTCGAGCATTCTGGGCAAATATAGCTGATACTAGGTAAAAGAGGGCAAAAAGCAAAAAAATATTGTTTTACCCGTGAAAACTATGGGCGGTCCCCTTAAATAGGGGGCGGTCCCCTTAAAATTAAGGGGGCCGGCCTTTATGAATTAAGGGGGCCGCCCACTGTTGGTTCCATTTTTCACAGAAAAATGATTTTTCTCAGAATTTTTGTGAGGGTATTTTTGTTTTGGTGGTTTATTTGCAGCAAGCCCTATAGAGTTTTATAAGCACATTTAATCATATAACATATAATAAACACATTGAATCATGAAGCCAAAGTGGCATAACTAGTTGATTTAATAAAACAACCAAAGGTTTAAGTCATCATAGCAAACAAGTACCTAAACGATAACAAACACATAAGTCTTTCCGAATATATCGGATGATCACCACCCAAGTTGTTAATAACATATACATAATTAAGTTAAAAATTGTCTTAAACTACATTTAGCTATCTAGTTCACTCCACTCCTATGTCTTCATTTCTTCTTCTTGCTAAACACTCCTTTTAGTGCCTTTCCAAATGACTTGAAACCTCCGCGCATCTCCTTATGCATTTGTTGCGTTTGGTTGAGCAAGGTGGTTTGTCGTTCAAAGAGAGTTTCATCGGTTTGTTCGGAAGCGGAAGGCATTTCGTAGTTTTGGTAGTTGAGTGGATTAAGAGAGTTAAGATAGGTGGTAGGAGATGGAGTACTTGCACGAGAAGTTTCGACATCATCATCATCATCATCATGTTGATGAGATGACGTGCTGTGATGATGAGAAGATGAGGATGAGAACGGAATGGCGTGCCTTGCCATGATCACTTCGAGGTCTCTGAGTTTGTTTAAGAGCAAAGGAACGCATGAATCGATCAACAATGCCATTAAATGCCTTTTGTCGAGTGAGGAATGCTTCCCCATGATTTGTCGATAAAGACGATCCAAGAACATACCATATGGAAGATTGGCGGTTGGATTAGCTCTAGCACATTTGATTCTTTTGACAAAGAAGTAAGCCCAGTAGTGTAATTGTACTTCGGCAACAACACAATACAAGAGTGAAAACAAAAGAAAAAAACATGTGAGCAAGCCAACCAGGGAGATGGTCCCGATGGCCTCCTAGCCAAACACATTCCTCTCGAATAGCTCTTCCCAGTTGCTTTATGTCCGGGCTTAGCTCTTGTGAGGAATTTGATTTGGAGTAAGAGTGACGGTTTGACTTTTAATGGTACGGTCTACCATGACGCGTTCCAATTCAAGAAGTCGATGAATATCGTCAGGAGTAGGAAGGTCGATGGAATATGGTCCCTCAGTTTCTTGAGAATACTCAAGAGATGCAAGGTCTCATTCGATGTTAAAACGCGTTGACCGTTGTAAGGAATTTGAGGAATTTGACCGAATTAAGCGAGCGCGAGATATGAATTCATGTTGACCAAAAGGGAGATGAAAAGATAGTCTTATTCATCGATTTGAACCGTGACTTGACGATAGAATCAAGAATAAATCCGAACAATCGGTTTGTTGAATATTCAAGAGACATCCGAAGCGAATGATTGTGAAAGAACGCTTGATGTTGTTGGATTTGTAGTAGGCTTGATCAACAACACGACCTTCGTGAATGTTGCGATTTTCAATGGATTTGTAGAATTTGGCAATGGTAGGGGAAATGCCAGGGATTTTGGATACTTTTGGGATGTAGGATTTGGTAAGGGATATATCGGTGGAAGTGGCTCTTGGCATTTTATCACAATTGATGTTGTTGATTGATTTGTTTGTAATTGCCCCTTGCGAATTTTGGTTAATTGGATGATTTGAAGTTTGATTTTGGTGAATATGGTGGTGGGTTTTTCGTCACAGCAGGTGGAAGAGGAAAAAATATGGTGTTTGGCTATGTAATATTTTCGAAGGATAAGGGAATTTTGTATTTCATTGGCCCGTGCCCCCTTAAATAATTAAGGGGGCCGCCCAACTTACACTGCCGGTCCCCTTAATTTTAAGGGGGCCGCCCTCTGAAAAAAATTTCTTCGATTTTTGGCCATTTTTGTGAGAATGATAAGTGTCAAAATACATTGGAATATACTAGTAATATTAATATAATCGAGAAGGAATACTTAACATTTTTTAATTAACTTTTCGTTAAAAAAATTGATTACCAATTGAATAACCAAGTAGTTATGTCGAAGGAAGGTTAACGAGGATAAAGTGACTTTTTTCAATTAACTTCTAGGTTCATTGAGTAGATAATTATGTCGGATAAAATAAATAAATGTCACGATTTTGGAGAAAATCCAAGAAGGTAAATATGAATGAGTACTAGAGATATATCGATAGACTAAGTTGATCGTAGACGTGAGGCAGAATGTCGTAGACGATGGTTACATAGAATCTGAGGACGATACGTTAAAGTATAAGGTATTGTTTCATCCATAGTGTGTCTATGATCTTCGCGCGACTAATCCTACTTCTATGTTAATTGTTAACCACTAGCTTGCTCTTCTTCATCTACGTGAGTTTGCTATGTGGTCATAGAAGATTTCCATTTTGTAGACGAATGACTATAATCTACGCAAAAGAGTAGTTCATAATGAACTAATCTCTTCAAAGCTAGAAAACCAACAAATGGTATTTCTAGAGACTACACTATAATTTTTTAAGAACTAATTAATACTACATCCTCATATAACACAAAGTCATTTACTTAAAATCTAAATCACAAAATGAAAAGTTGAGACGTACCTTAGACTTTAGAGTATCTTCGTTAATGTCTCACCATGTAAATGATAAGGGTTCATAGGGAACCTTGTCCAAATGAATTCTTTAGTCTGTAGGCAAAAGGAATGTTTGTTGAAAACACACCATTTTAAAGATGTGTGATGGCTTTAGCCATTTGTCCCCCCAACGTTTCATGTATCCCGAGATTATTGTTTTCGCATATGTTTTTGGCATTTGGTTTGGCACCTACATTGAACAACTTCCACATTAAGTGAAACTAAGTGGATGTGAATGTTCCTATTATGTGATTATGATAGTTTGGCTATCTGGTCTCCTCTAGTTGAGGTGTTTTAGACGAGGAAGAAATTATTAGTCATTCTCGAGGTGGTGTTTTAGACCTCAATGTGGGTTTAGTAAAATCCGACTCCGGGTTTTAAGAGGTTTGTAAAAACGTTTACTTCATTTACACTTGCAATAGGAATTTTAAGTATTATTTAAAAGTATACATTTTGGTTTTTGATTCTATCAATTTTTCTTTTTGACTCGACTTCTTGAGCATTTACAGAACTTTACTTTTTGGTGTTTCGCTAGGTGATCCTTTGGTAAAATTAAAAAACCTAATCCTAATTATCTCCCGGAAGTCTTTTTGAGAATTTATTATTTTCATAAGTGAGTGACTACTATCATTAAATTTATCTAGCCTAGATATTTCTATTCTAAGCACCACATTTTCAAGTTTAAGAACTTGACATAATTTATATTCTTCAATTATTTCCTTACCTTTTTCTAACCTAGATAATTTGCTTTTTAGTTCTAGTACTTCATTTTCTAATTCTATTTTAGCTTGTTTTAGAGTTTTATTTTTTGCCATGACTTTTAGTCCTAATTTGCATAGTCTACTATATTCATTATCTAAGTCATTTTTATCTAGTAATGATTGGTCATCACTAAAATATTCGGTTTCGGAAAGTACCTAATTGGAATCTTTAGCCATAAGACACTTTTCGTTCTTTGTCTTCTCCTCCTTCAAGCCATCGTCGCTGTCACGCCAAGCTCCTCCCACGAACGCCATTTGATTTTGATATTTTATTGTTTCAACATTCTCCCCGATGAGATGATTTGATCACCACACTTGAAACATTTTTTACACTTGGTCTTATTTTTTGTCATCTTATTTCGTTGGAAGAATCTTCTTTTTCTTCATATGGTTTTTTACGAATCGTCCTTGTCTTTTGAAGAATTTCTGAATTTTTCTTAACCACCATGTCGTATTCTTCATCATCACTACGAGGATGAACATCTCATCACTAGATTCCTTTCTAGCTTTCAAGGCAATAGAATTTACTTTGTTTCTTTTGTTTTTGACGGTTCGAAGTCCTTTCTTGATTACTTCTTCATAGACTTTTAAATCTAATAAGTTCTCAAGTTAAAGAGAGTTGTTAGATTATTTGACTCTTCAATTGCCGTGAACTTTTGCGCGCCATTTTAGGATGCAATCCCTAAGAAACTTCCTAACACAATTCTTGCTAGAAAAACCTTCATCAAGTACTTTAGTATAATAGTGTTATAAATTTAGCAAAAGCAATTATCTATTGATTCCTCTTCCGAGATCATGAATTGTTCACATTGTTGAACAAGAAGATCTATTTTATTTGCTTTGACTTGATTTATTACTTGATGAGTGATTAATAAAATATCCAAAGTTCCTTTGCGGTTTGACACATAAAAATTCCTTCATATTCTTTACGTGGTAAAGCATTATAAATACCATTTTGGTTTTTTTCCATTATTTTTAGCAAGTTTTTTTTTTAAGTCACATTTGTTTGTGAAAAGATACAATTTCATCCTTTTTTAGTTTCGGGATTAAATAGAATGGGAGAAAAATCACCATCGTAATAACATGCCAAAGATCTAGATCTTTGACTTCACATAAGTTTCAAAACTATTTTCTCCAACAACTTAAATCCATCACTTTCCAATAGTAGTGTCTTTGCAAAGATTGTCATTCAAATATTTTTCCGATTCCATAGATCGATTCAAGTTTTAAAATATAATTTATTTTAAAAATCTTGTTAAACCTGCTCTGGTACCAATTGTGGAAAACTAGAAGGGGGGTTGAATAGTTTTACCGTTTTTTAAATATAAGTTTTATGTATGTTTGTAAAACTTATATTCGACCTTTTTGTGAATTCAAAGCTTGCACAATATGAACAATGTAAATATATAAAAAATGATAAAGTAAGACAAGAGATAAGAGTAAGAACAATCAAACCACAAAGCGGGGATTTATAGTGGTTCGGTAACGAAGCACCTCTTCGCCCTACTCCACTCCCCGAGCACCAAACTCGAGAGTTTTCTTCACTATGTCAACAAACTCCCTTATGGCGGAGAAAACCGTACACAACGTTGCTTATATCAATTTACGACACTAAGCTAAATGTCGAGTTCTAATCTTAGCTAGAACCAATCTATCACAACACAACTTCACTACTTGTTCACGACTTCACAACTTCACGACTTCTTCACAACTTCACAACTTCTTCACAACTTCACAACTTCTTCACAACTTCATGACTTCTTTAAAACTTCACGACTTTCTTACAACTTTACACTTCACTTCACCACGACTAATAATCACAACTACCTAACACTACTGTAAGATCACAACGATCTAACTATAGCATACAAAGATCACCAAGATCTAGCTATTTACACCCAACTACAAGATAATACAATTGATTTTACAAATATGTGATATGATGCAACAAGATTGCTATGCACACTAAGGTTAATACTTCTTCACTTGATATGAAATTCTTCTCTTGCACCTATGAGGATATAGCTTGGATCACTTAGAAACAAAGCTTGATGATTAAATGATCAAATGATCAAAGAATTTTAGAGATGATAAGTGTGCTGTTTTGAGCAGAAAGAATGAGTGCAAAAGGTGAGGAAAATGTTAAGGAATAGTCCAGTATTTATAGGACAAAAAGGAGGAGCGGGGTCTATGGCCGGCCCCCTTAAATAGGGTGTCGGCCCCCTTAAAATTAAGGGGGCCGCCCCTTATTCAGACGCTCCTTTTTTGTCCTATTCAGGGAGGTGTTTACTGGACCATTTCTAGCCGTTTTAGGTCCGAAAATTTAAAATTCAAAATGTTTATTTTGAATAAAACATTTCTTTTAAATGTAAAAAAATGTTTTGTGATGTTTATAAAAAGTTTACACCATTTTATAAAAGTTTCCTTTGATCATAAAATGCATCATACATTTGTTTATTCTACATTTAATGTATGTAATTGTTGAAATGAGAATTTTACTACTAAATACATGTTTACGTTATAATTTTACGTTGGAACTTTTTATATTTTGTGATTATAAAAACGTACAGATGTTGAAAAAATATTATTAATGATTTTAGCATTATATTTATCAAACACCTATTATTGAATCAAAATGAAAAAATTCTCATAAATTGGATAAAGCCTTCAAAAATTAGCTTTAATTGTGATGATGATTGTCCTGCTTTTGAGTTGTATTCTGGCTTAATATTTAGCATTAAGGTAAGCTTGCTTTAACATTCTGCCTATCTTCTTCGAACCGCCAGTGCTTCGTTGCCGGCATACATGGCGTGTGACAAATAGTGCCGAGTGAGTGACACCGAAGATTAGTGTTCGTAAGGCTTGGTCGAGCATTTGTAATTAAATGCTTTTAACCTAAATTCTGCCTTCTGAAATAAAAAGTAAAATTGGAGAGACACGTACCCCCACTACAAATGTATACGTATGTTTCTAGAAATTACACATCTTCTGGTCGGGCGAGAAGGGAATGGGGTGCATTAAACACACCCCGAGATGACAATCTTGCCTATTAAGAATAAAGGTATAAGTAAGCCCGACATATCAAGCTTATTCTGCTGAAAACAATATAATGTTTGAGAGCCACTTTGGTAAGATAATCTCCCGCCTTTTGTTACTAATCAAATGAAATTAAATTAAATTAAGGAAATAAAAAATAAAGGTAGGATAATGATTTGTTGGATTGTGGTTGCAGCCAACGTGGTTGTTTGATACATCAAGATACGAGTCTGTTGATCCGTTGTCCTTTAATCAGTAACGAATTGTTGGTACGTTATCCTCTTTATGTAGTTGTCCTTTGATGGAAATGATGACCAGAAGTGGGATATTGCTTGGCTAGGCTACCTTTGTCGTACGCAGCCGTGATAGCCCCGTCTGAGCCAAATGTACGAGACATGGCTTTCATTTTGACTGTATCTGCCACAACGAATTTTACAGATGTTTTCCTGTCTTAAAGCTCAAACGTTATTTGAAAAAGACAATGATGAGTGGAAGTGTGATATCACTTGGCTAGGCTACCTTTGTTGTACGCAGCTTTGATAGGCCATTTCCTAAAACTTCCATCTGAGCCAAATGGATGACACACGTCTTCCGTATTGTGTTTGCAGCCACGTCGTGTGGTGTATGTTGCTTTCATATGTGCAGAACTAGGCCTCTTTTTAGTTATTTGTACAAATTTGAGCTTCTGTAAGACCATGGTATATCCGCGCTCTAAGACAAACGTTTTTGGTAAAAATATCATGTCTTGGCGGGGAGTTTACACTAACATAGATGGTAGGTGCTGTCATATTGATTTTGATAAGGGGCCATGATGAATTTAAACAAGTTCGATAAAGGTTGTGATTGTCCATACCTTGGCGAGGCAATTATTAAGTTTGCAGCCATGTGGTTTTTATCTCCTTTTCCGATTATTAACCTGTCTGACATCACACCTGATTATGCTGACTTTAATGCTTATCACAAATATGTCAGACTTTAAGCCAACTGTTTAAACCATCTATCAGCTCTCTCTCCCGAACCTATACCATGCATATTAAGGTTAACTTAGCCCAAAATAAATATTTTACCTGGAAAAAACGCAAATAAGCATTTTAAAGTCCGCAATGGGGTTTATAATTGTATGTTTGAAGCAGCATAAGAGGCTGTTTAAATGGCGCAACCCTTGATATAATACACTAGATATTGATACACAAACCTCTTGAATGACATTTTGGTAGATCAAAATTCCCTTTTACCAGACATGAGTTGCCCAAAAATTCACCACGTAAATGGTTTCACTAGAGTTGTTGCCATTTAAGAGATGAATTACAAGAGTCCCCAGTCTACTATATATATAAATCTTATTGTGATTGCATTTTCCATATTGTCATATTCTTTTATATATTTTTTTCAGGAACGAGATCTCCTTGCATATCATCTAATTTTTTTCTCATGACAATCGGTTCAAACGACACGAGGTACTATTTTTCTACTTTTTTTCCTCACGATTTCGCTCTTTTTTAATCTCGGGTACTGTTCTATATTTATATTCGTAATGATTTCACCTAAAATAACTTACTTCGAAACATCGTCATTTAAAGTGGACACATTTTGGTAATCAACTAACGGGTCTAATATTATTTCAAAGATAATCAAAAAATTTCGAATAAAATGATTTTGGACCATTGCTTTATCAAAACTACACTTTTGATTTAGATGTTGAGATACAAAGTGGTTTCTGTAGATGAACTTGAATTAGCAGCCACCAATGTGACTTGAAAAATTATGTAGGATGACAACATGAACCAAATGTCCAATATATATACAGCAAATGCATATAAACTTATGATATTTGTTTGATTCGCTATCATGTAGTATCAGCTTTATGCAACATGTCCTTTAGTTTCTTTATGACATTGTTAAACTGCTCTTTCTTTACCAGATGTCTCTTTACATAGGCTAATTGTGGTTTATCATTTGCTATATTTCATATTTACAATTCATATTTACAACTCATATTTAGCTTGCAAACACCCCTGTTTCCTGCATATCAACCTTAATCTTTGCACAACATCCACTCGGCCTCTTTCAGTTGCTAATTTTTTTTGCCTCAGCTTGCTCAAACGGTCCGTGAGATGAGGGAGTCTAAAGCACCTAACACTATTCAGGTATCTAAAAAAAATTGAGAGTAAGCATATAACAGGCGACCAAGGTCTTAACACTTTACAGTCTTTACCACGTGGCACGGAGTACGTAAACCCTTTGGGAAGGTAAAAATTGTCAAAGCATTCTCCATTAAGCAAAATTCACAAACACCCTCTAAAATATACTTTTTATGCAATTAAATCAATTTGAAACTTGATATGTAGGTTTTTGTTCTTATGCGGATGACATAATTATGTCCGATAGAATGTATCAGCTGAAATCGCATCACTAAAAGTAATATTAGGTAACATATTTCATGATAAAGAAATTGAAAATGTTGTTTCTTTCATGTTTGCTGATTAGTGGTAATGTTGTTGCATAACGATGGCAAAAAAACCCGAATCCGACAGGGAAACCCGAAACCCAAAATAATTGGGGCGGGCCGGGGAATACTTATCGGGTTACGGGGCGGGTTTGGGGTTTAAACGGGTATTCTTAATCTGGTTTAGGGAGGAAGAGGGGAATAAAATCCCCGCCCCGCCCCGCCCGATTAATATATACACACATAATATGTATATTTATATAGTATTTTGTTACTATTTACTATAGAAAGTTTTTTATCTTTGTAATATTATAAAATTGTTATTATAGAAACTTGTTGAATGTCATATTTTTAAGTAATAACTTTTTTTGGGTGTAATTTGTTATTATTTATGTATGATATTATTGTTAAACTTAATTAATAAAAAAATCCCCTTTGCTTGTAATTGATAATTAATAATTTTTAATTCTTATAGAGTTATTGCTAACGGTAAAAAATATAAAAAATGATAATATGCGGCTATGGTGAAGAAATGCATCTAAATGAACGAACCCACCCCCCCACTAACACCCAAACCCCGATAAGACCCCATTATTTTGGGGGCGGGTTTGGGGGAGCGTCGCGCCCCGACGGGGCACCCCGATTAAATCCCCGACGGGGATCGGGGCGGGTTTGGGGAGAACTTTAGTAATTGGGTTTGGGGATGGGGATGGTCGCCCCGCCCCAAACCCGCCCCGTTGCCATCCCTATTGTTGCACTCTACCTTTTATCACCGTGACATAGCCAAAACATATTCATACTACGCTAACCAAGGCGAAATTCTAGGAGTTATTCACGGATCTATTAGTCATGTACTTTTAATGTGAGAATGAAAACTACATACTCAGCATCAAAATTAATAGATTAAAAAAGATAAACACCAATTATAATGCTTATTGGCACCGAGGACCAATGTGAACTTAGTCACAACAGTGACATTGTAAAAACAAAGGTAGTTACAAAAGAAATAACAAATTTTTGTTCAGCTACACTACCTCTAGCTATCTTTTCTAATATAGTAATAAACCATATAGGGATATGCCAAACACCCCTTATGTATTCATTTACTTTAAAAATAAGCGGATAAACAGTTTCGTTTTTATCGTTGGTGTAGACTAAGGCAAAGTCTATCAGTCTTGAACATACAAAACAAATGTCTCATGATTAATGTTGCACATGTTGTGAATATGCAGGCCTTATTTGGAATCGTGGAGCGCATGAGACAGTATGGAGCCAGGAGGCATCGTACATACTAAAACAGAGCAATAAATGTTAAACAAACCAGTATAAGAAGATTCTAATATGTAAGAACTCCCCCATTTTACAAATTCTGTAAATGCACCACACAAACACTTCTTAAACTTATGACCGCTGACGGTTTGGAGTTGGGTCGGGTAAAGTGCAGACATGGTTTAGGAGTTGGAACAGAGGCTGAGGACGATACCAAAAACAAGTCAACAGATTCTAAAACTAGAACTAAGGGAAATCGAGCTTCATATTCTAAGTTAGTTTTACTCAAATTTGTTAACTAACTGAAGTCGATTTCATATATTCCCTACAGTTAGTTTACTCAAATTTGTTCTTTAGTAATTGAATATGGGGTGGAGTATTTCCAGGTCAACCTGACCCGACATGTACCACCAAACTATTTCCCCTTTAGACTCCTTACCCAACCTGACTATTTTGTCTTCTTTAACAGCTTTCCGACATGTCATATGTGGCTGAGATTTTTCTATTTTGGCTATAAGGTTGGATATAAGTATAAAAATCTGTGAGGTGTCAATAATGGATCCCCTATGGGCGTTGCAATTTTTTAGCTAGTTTATCATGTAACTTAATTATTCCGTATGATCATTGAATAACATTTTTTACTGTAATTTTGCAGGTGCCTGAAACATTGGCATACCCACCCATGCTCTTTTTTTTTTTAAAGTTGAAGCTTGACATTGCGAGCCTGCTATAAACTCAACTATTTGGCAACCTATGATTTAGACAAGGAGGCGCATGAGTTTTGTCAAAGCAGATTTAGGCTATGATGTGTGAACTGGAATAAAAAGTTGTGACTTGATACTAATATTTTGTTATTATCACATCAGATAATAGAGATGATGGATTGCAAAAATGGTCAGGTTTGCATTGTTTCCTACATAAATAACTAAATCAACTAACTGTCTATACCTTGAAAACTATGTAATGTCATTTTTGGTGAAATAATTAAAATTTATAAGGTTCATGTGGAATAAGAGTATAGAAACACAAGTTCTGGACAATGACTTGATAATTTTCCTTCCATACTAATTAAGCTAAGACAATGTTATCATTGTGTTATTCTTTGTTAACCAGAGTATATGTCCCAAAAGCTAATCGCATGATATGACTTTAAGAAGCTGTATAGTTTAATCATTTATACAGGATGTTATAAAACCGTAAAACCCCCCGCGCTCCGCTACGGAGCGCGTAAAAACCTTGTTTTATATAATCCAAACAATTAAATCTTCAATAACAAAGCAATATGATTCTACCTGTATTAACATAATCAATTTACAACTAATAAATTAGTAAAAAACATATCATTTTCTTGTTTGACACATCACCTACAATACCAACAATTAAAAAAAAAAAAAAAAAAAAAAAAAAAATTTTTTAGAACCTGATTTTCTTTTTTTATTGACACAACCCCCAACGATCACCTTTCTTGATTGGCTTATTTTTATTTTGTACAATTCTTCGTGTAGGACCTGGAACAAAACAAAGTGCCAAACTGAATAAATTACGAATCTAATATGTAGCATCTAAACTGATTAAAAATTTAAACGCGATACCATGATCCGAAGCGATTATAGATCTGAACAAGATCACGAGATCACTTTAGTTTTTTCGTCAAATAAAGATGGGAACGTTTTCTGTTCATCGTGGTAGGCGATCATGACTGATCTATAATCGTTATTTTTTTGTGGTTGCTGGGGATTGTTGTGGCGGCTGAAAAAAAGGTGAAACTGGGTTTGAGGAGAAGACGTGTAAGAGAGAAAAGATATACGTATACTTTGAATGATCCTGGAATGGTGAGACAATTTTTTAGAAATTATAATTTAGAATTCCCTTAATGCCCCTGACATAATTTAAAGTTTATGTTTAAATGAAGAATATTTAGGTTCATTTGGATACAAAGTTTTTTGTGGATACTAGGGGACCAATCTCCACCCTTCATCTTCATCTTAATCTAATGGATAAGATTAAACCCAAAATTATTTTCAACCTTTTTTTTCAAATCTTAATATCTCTCAAACCGTTAATCGTCAAGCGAAAAAAATATACCATCACGACGAGCATTTAATTATCTTTCTATAGATATCCACTTTGATATACTTTCGACAAAAAAAAATTCAAGTTTTTGTCACGTTTTTTTCAAATTTTTTCACCTTTTTCACGTTTTTTTCACTTTTTTCCCCTTTTTTTCACGTTTTCTCACTTTGATTTACTTTCGACAAAAAATTTGTTTTCCCGTTTTTTTTCGTGTATTTTCAATTTTTGACTTTTTCTCGTTAAACTTGCATGAGACTCAGATATGATATTTTAGATTACTGTTAAACATATATTATGTTAGTGATAAATCATATATGAATAGTGTTAATCATATATGATAATAGTGCAATGTCATATATGATATTTAATTTTAGGGTTAAATCATATATGATATTAGTGGTTCTATATCATATATGATTTTTAATGCAAATTTCAACAACGGAAAAAAAACGAGAAAAAAACGTGAAAAACGGAAAAAACGAAAAAAAAACTTTTTCACGGAAAAACGTGAAAAACGTAAAAAAAAAGTGAAAAACGTAAAAAAAAAATTGAAAAACGTGAAAAATCTATAAAAAAAAAAACGGTTAAAAAAGATGCAAAAGACGTGAAAAAACGTAAAAAAATTTTTTTTTCGAAAGTATATCAAAGTGATATCTAAAGAAAGATAAATAAATGCGCGTCGTGATGTAATTTTTTTTTTGCTCTAACGAATAACGTTTATGAGTATATTTAAATTTTAAAAAAAAGGTGAAATTATTTAAATGCATTTAATCACAACGATTGATTTCCTTTTTTAGAGGATGATGTGGATGAGTCCCTAGTATCCAACCTTTTTTGGTATCCAATATAACTCTCCTCTTAAATGAAAAGAATACCTTTAACTATTGTTAATTGCAATTTTGGCATTAAATTCTGAATCGTTTGATCATAAACTCATCCAATGACCCAATAATGCTCTAAAAAAGTTCAGTAGGTTCTCTATAAAAAAATTGATTCGCAAATAAAATGCAAATATATATATAATATAAATATATATATATATATCACACTAACATAAACCCCCCACGGGCGGGTTTCATTTTATTTTTTTGTTATTTTAAGCGTGACTATTTGGATTTTTAACACAACGCATTGTGTTTTTAAAACTTTTAGACGGTTTGAAGAGTATGTTGTTCTGTTGATACCAAATGAACTGTTTACTAATGGGACGAGAAATGGGTTAGTTTATGTATTGTATTTCCAGGGATAAATAACTGAACTTGTAATAATTTAAATAATAAATGTCAATGCATGTTGGTGTCCGACTTTGATGTTGTTTATAACTTATTAGACTAATGATGTTTTTGATGGATAATACAGTACTTAAGCAATTGGATTTCGTGGAACACGTTAAAGAAAAATTAATATGTAAGTAAAAAATGTTTATGATAAAAGTAATTTAGTAGACTATTACCGTAAAAAAAGAATTTACCTTACATATTTAATTGTTAGGTTATGAAATCCTGACCAAAAGTCGCCATCTTTGTCAAAAACATCGATTTGTTTTTAGTGTGGTTTTTTGAAAATAAAGTTAATAGTCAATGTCTATTCCGTGAACACGTAAGAGTAAACTAATTATGTACATAAGAGATGTTTGTCAGCAATAATTAATTAAATTGTTATGTAAGTAAACGTAGAGTGTCGTTTTAGTTAATAGTTTTATGTTTTTTGTTTATGATTACAGTAGGTTAGAAAGTGCACAATATTGAATATAAACGCTTATTTGCATGGGAGTACAAATTAACACCATTTGTGTATTTAAGTTGTATATTTATAAATCCCAATGTACTAAATGAATAAAAGAATAAAACTTTTAATATTTAATTATTAATAAAAATAATTAGTAGTTATACCTATACTTTTTATATATATTATATATATATAAAGACAATCTAAATTTTTATCATAATATAAAAAACATTTTATGCTTGAAACAATTATTTTTTGCTAAATATCTATATAATTATTTTCTTTTAAAAAATAGTTTACTCAATTATTCGGGTCAACCTAAAAACCGAACCAAATTTAAATTCGCTTTTCAGTTCGGTTCGGTTTGATCTTCGATTTTAACCAAAAAAAAAAAATCAAACTTACCGAACCGAATAAACCAAACAACACAATAACCGACCAACACCCCTAGATACATAGATCGCAATCTAAGTTTGGTTAAATTATTTTATATTTTTTTCTTACACAATTGATCACTTGAATTCAAAGTTTTATATAACCATTAGTTATTATTAAAACACTTTGTAACAATTAAGAACTATTATAAATATACACATTCACGGACAAAAACGAAGTCGTTTTGACTTCGGGCCACCTGCTACAGTAACGGGCTCCCATTTTGGGCCAGCCCGATTTTTTTTTATTTAATTATTTTGTTTTTTTTTTTTTAATTTGTATGCACAAAGTAGAGGGAAAAAATATTACAAAAGTCTGATATATTCAGATAAAAAAATTACCCGCGAAAACACTTCGATTACTAATAACTTTAAAATAATCGATATTCCGACAACGTACAACCCATTATATTAAAAAAAAACTCATATAGCAAAAAAAAACAACGTTTTAAACATGAGGCCCAACACATAAGCCATATAAAAAAATATTAGTAATATACACATTTGTCGTTTTGACTGTGGGCTCCCTGCTACAGTAACGGGCTCCCATTTTGGGCCAGCCGATTTTAGGTTTTTTTTTAAAATATTTTGTTTTTATGTTATTTTTTAAATTTGTATGCATAAAGTAGAGGAAAAAAAATATTACAAAAGTTTCTATTTATTCAATAAAAAAAATACCCCGCGGAACATCTTCGATACCTAATAACTTTAAAATAATCGATATGGCCACAAACGTACAACCCATTATATTAAAAAAAACCCATATAGCAAAAAAAAACTCTTTAAACATGAGGCACAACACATAAGCCATATAAAAAAAATTATTCCTAAACAAATACACATTTGTCGACAACTAGCCTAAAACCGCGATAAAATGTGGCCCAAAATCTGGCCCAAAGTAAAAAAAAAAAACGTCCCTCAACTTTTAACTATTTACGATTTTCTCGACTTCGGGCCACCTGCTACAGTAACGGGCTCCCATTTTGGGCCAGCCCGATTTTAGTTTTTTTTTAATTATTTTTTTTTTAATTTGCATGCCAAAGTAGGAGTGAAAAATAAAATATTACAAAAGTTCCGATTTATTCAGATAAAAAAAAATACCCGCGGAAACATCTTCGATACCTAATAACTTTAAAATAATCGATATGGTGCACAAAGGATACAACCTATTAAACAAAAAAAAACCCATATAGCAAAAAAAAAACAACAATTTAAACATGATGCCAACACATAACCATATAAAAAAATTATACTAATAATAATTACATTTGTCTGACAAACAGCCTAAAATTCGCATAAAATCTCCAAAATCCTGGCCCTAAGTAAAAAAAAAAATAACAAACTGTCCCTCAACTTTTAACTATTTACGATTTTCTTACACAAAAAATCCCCGTAAAAAAATTAACAAGAAAACACTCAACTTTTTATGTTTCACAACTTTTTAAACATTCATTCGACAAAGAAAAAAAAAGATAATCGAACCGTCCCAAAAAAAGAAAATATTTCGGAAAATTTAACCTTCCCAACGCAAAAAAAAATTCCCGAATCGTTACAAAAAAGGGAAATATCCGGAAAAAATTAGCCAAAAAAAAAACCCAAAATAGCCTAAAAACTGTCCCAAAGTAAAAAAAATAATAAAAACGACTCTCACCTTTTAACTATTTATGATTTTTCTTACACAAAAATTCCCGTAAAAAAATTTACAAAACCGTCCCAAAAAAAAAGAATATTCGGCAAAAAATTAGCCCGTCCCAACGCAATTTTTTTTCCCCGAATCATACAAAAAAAGAAAATATTAAAAATTAGCCCCGCCATAACGCATCGCTTAAAAAAAAACCTCCGAAACGTAAAAAAAAAATTATTCGGGAAAAAATTAGCCCCGCCACAACGCGCGGGTTCTTTTGCTTTTCTTGCACAATGGAAGTTTACTTCACTTACTTGGGCCACAATGACTTTTTGGTCATATTATACCTCGTTTACAGATCATTTGTCATCCACGTTTATGGGACAAATAAACAAATATGTACAACCAGATAAAAATATAAAAGTTAACTGTTTAAGCTACGACGACAATCATTGCCACTATCACGAATCATATTTAATGCTCGAACTCGAGACTTTGGTTAATGAGCAAGAGACTCTTAAACACTCATGCCAACCTTAATTGGTTAAAAGTATTTGTAATATAAAAAATTACTTTGTATAAAAATTCTAAGATGTTTCATTATCCAGCTTTGCCCATTAAAGTACCGGTGCGAGTAACAAATACATCAACTGCTATTAAAAGCTAAAACAAACAACCAAAACAATTTTTCTACCAATCTGCTAAACTAATTCAAGTATCAATACATCAGGCATCCATCACTTCTAACTTTTTACTTCATTTATTTTTCTGCTTTCCTTGACTTTAAGCAATCACCATCAACCACTCTTCTTAGCAGTTATAGAAAAGGCTTAAGACCACCACTTTAGTCACATGTTTGCACAGCTATAAAGTTTTCAAGATCCTTCTTATAATCTGAATGACTAATCCATACAATGTCTCTACTATTCTTTTCACATCATAAACAATCTAAAGTGAAAGACATGATATAACTTTACTTATGCATTCTTGGTCTCGTCAAGACACTCTTTCATATCAAATTCCTTCATAGCTAGTTCAATATGTAAGTGCCGCCGTCTTGAACAATGTATGTAAACAACCTTCAAAGACATAAGATAAAAACATTATAAATTTGTGATGATAGAAACATAAAACTAAAGTTGATTCAAGAGAAACTTAAAGTACAATTAGTACAGTTAGAGACGGAATGGTTCTACAAAAAAACAAAATCATTTTCATATGTTGTCATATTTGAGTGACAAAAGTCGTTATGCCCGTGTCCAAAATGCCTCGAGTTGGGTTATGTGACCCAATTCATTAACAAACGTTATGCGAATGATTATATGAGTTGGGTCACTAAGACTGCGCTTCATTCCTCCGCTATAGCTTCGAGCTCTCACTCTGGCTGGCTCGGTGAGTCTCGCCTCTGCCAAGTGTTTGAACAGCATATATAACATCCCAAGGCATATTTTTAGTGAAGCACTCTCCCAATTTATTCCTTAAAAAAAATATACATTTTGTATGATAAATGATACAACCCAAATAAGATTATATTTAAGACCACCATTTAAGTAAGGGCAGACCAATACCTGAAAATTGATAAGTTGTTTCTTGACCTGATAATGCCATCTAAAGAAAATTCTACTGCAATCAAGAAATAAAATTAGTAATCTCAATTATGAATAATTCTTTCTCATGAAAGCTGGTCATACCTATCAAACGTTGCTGATGGAATATATGAGTTGCAAAAAATTTCCTCTACATATAGAAGACCTCCACCCCCATGATCGTTAATTAAGTTTTAGTCAATAACCATACCTAGAACTGGATAATTCATATAGCAAATCAAGTGTTAAAATGATCAAAATAAAACACGTTCAAAATCAAGTTGATAACATCAATAACCCATGGTTTGGTAGTTTCAATCAATATTGTGGACCTGCAAGTTGATAATGACAACATGTGCATTGATGATTTCTACCATCCAACCCCATATGGTTTTCTCATTTGAGATATATATTGAATCTGCAAATACAAATAATGAACATTGATAAAAGTCATATCGTGTAAACTATTAAATAATACATATACATCTAAAAAATCGTTGTTGCTATTTCTGGATAGTATCGTGAATGTTTGCATTGTGTTGAGCCAATGGGGTGAATACCTTTTTAGAGTATATTTGTTACTTGATGACCAAATGATGAAATCATGCTTGTAAGAACCACAGACAATACTTAGTGAACCCTCGCTTGAATTACTCCACTTCTTGTTTTCCCACTTAAGTTTTGTGACTTTCTTCCATCCTGTCCTTCCACACACAAATGTAAATATAAAAAACAAAAGAGTCACAAGAGACGGTTGAAGCAGAATGCATTTAGCACGATTCATAAAAGGCGGACGATTCATAGTATTGAAGTACATATTAATTCCTATAATGTTCCTTAAACTATATACTGAATATGGAGTTCTCAGACCACTATCGAGTACTTACCATCTAGTAACAAAAAGTAAATGAAGACATTCACAGACACAAAAACATTAACAAACAAAATAAAACATACCGATTCTAAAAAAAGAACGCCTTAATATCACAATTAAAATGGTTCTTAACATAAGCTCGAAAGTGAATAAATTTGGACAACACATCCGACTTATGTCGTAACAGTTGCTAGGTCAGAAAAGGGATCTTTGTGAGCAATTATTTGAGCAAGGCTTCCGTATTTTTCACTTAGGCCATTGATGGCATAGGTGACAATATCGTCATCATCCATGGTCGAGCCAAGGTCAGTAAGAAGAGTGATAATGGAATCAATCTTGGAGAAGTAGGCGTCTGGTGTGTCGTCGCCCATTTGTATGACACGTAGTTCACCTTTTAAAGCAACGGTACGTATCCTTTTGTTTTCTTGGAAGATGGTTTCGATGGTGTCCCAGGCGGCTTTAGCCGAAGCAGGGTTGGTGCTGATCATCCTTTTCCGAAGCGTTGGAGAAATGGTAAGAAAGATCCATGATTTTACGATGGAGTCAGCCGTGATCCATTCGTCGGTTGGTGGATCAGATGTGGACGTCGATCCATCGATGTGGTTTAGCACGTTAAAGTTGCTGCAGTGCCCTTTGAAAAAGTAACTCCATGTGGAGTAGTTCGATTCCTGAAGATCGAGTTTTTCGGGTACGAGACTATTGATGTTATGTACCGCGTAGAGTTTTTCAACCAAGGTAAGGGCAGGAGGGGGTGGTGGTGTATTCGAGTTTGTCATGGCAGAGTGATGAGTTCGACTGTTAAATCGAGGTGAGGTTTGATGATTTAGGGTTTTGGGGATCGGCTGTGAAGGCCTGATACCATGTAATATGATAGATATTGTATTGATTGAATGAATTACATAAGAGATGGCATATCTATTTATAATAAATAGATAGCTTTGTAAATAAGCAACATCAAACCTAACCCTAGTGGACCACAAGCCCACAATCGGGCTTGGGCCACTTATTCATCTAACAAATATAAACTATATAACCTACAGATCACGTCTCGATTTTGATTATAATCAGTTAATTTTCTTTCTTGTTTTGTCTATTATTCAACTTACAAGCCATGTTTAAAGTAAAACTCTGTATATTAATAACTAATAAATAATAATCTACCTCGTAACTTTGTAAATGAGCTAAAAGTTAACAATATCAAGATCATTCTATTCAATTTCCGGCGGGATCAAACGACGGCGATCTCTTCATTGTTCTTTTTACTAATGACGGGAGAACGGAAAGAGGTGAAACGACGCAACAGAGGCTACGTGTTTGACAGATTGGGACGAGAACAACAGGGGAAACAAAAGAACTCGAGATATGAAGAAGGTGCGTGAAGTCTCCGGGTGGGTGCCATCTTTTAAAGAGAAGTGTGTTGTTACTGTTAGGATATGTTCATATCATAAATAAATATACGGCCCGAAATATGTGAGCCTATGGGGGCACACACGTATACACAGAGGATACGTTTATTAATGTAATTAATATATTTATTGTATATTAATTATATTAATATGTTTCACGAAATAATTTAAACGGTCTTTAATTATAACGTTACACGTTAGAACTAATTAATAGATATTAACAAGTGAGGGACTTGTTGGTACAAAAACCAAACCTATGGGGTGTTGGTTGTGACCGGTCAACTAAGAAAGTATAAGGGAATAAAGTGTCGATTTATGGAACTTGAGGAGGTGTTATAGTCTAACTTGGAGAACAAGTTTAGAAGCTATTTATACACTCCTTAAAACTTCATAAAAAAAGAGAGAGATACGATCATTTATCCCTTAGATTCAGCCGATACCTAAAATAATCCTACAAAACCATTCGCATGTGACGTTCCTTTAGAGAATATGATATTAATATCATTAACATACATGTAATTATATCTGCATGCATAGTCGCATATGCATACTGCATACGTAAAGATATTAAATGTTAATTCTTTATCCCTTATGGTTTGACGATATCTTTCGAGGGATTCGATCATGTGATGATTTTTATATCAAACAAGAACATCGTGCTGGGTTGTTTTATTCGTGAAGAAAAGACTAGCATCTTAACGCATCTCAGTGACGTGTAGTGTATGCACTCCATGGAGGTTATCTATTTTGGTAACTTTATTAGTTTGCGCGGTATTCGATTTATACACAAGCGTATATTCAAGAACGGCGTTCGTTAATTGCTAAAAGGTACACACTTTCTTGAACACTTGTTAATTACATATTCTATATGTGCTTAATCTATCCGCTGCGTACTCGTGATATATTTAATGGTTAAATAGATGTAAAAACCCAATAGTGGTATCAGAGCCAGGTTTAGAATCTTTAATTACAAGGAATAAAACTGGACAAAACTAGGGTTTCTTGATTAATTTTATGCCCCGTTGGGCGATTTTATATAAAAATATTAGATCTTTATGGATAATAAAATTAATTAGACGAGATCTAGGTTGTATGCAATTTTATGTAAAACTTGATGTATTAATTGTTAATCGTTTTAAGTTTTAATTTAATTGTTAATGGAGATCCATGATAAAATCATGCAAATTTATCATGGATTGATATTAGATATATAAATCTTATTTAATTTGTTAAAAATACTTTGAATAAGTATGATCTAAGTTTGACATAAACTTTAAATATTTTATTGATTGGTAAGATCTATAATTCAAGAACTCGGGAAGACCCTTGTTATTGAATTGATGGGGCCTAAAATAGTTAAAAGGTTTTATGTGCTATGTGGTATTTATTTATATAAGGCTTACGTAATCGAGTATATCGATGCATATGGCCGGAGTCATTGGACGAAGGAGCCTTATGTGAATAAATACGTTAATATAATTATTAGATAATTAGGATCATATCTAATGTTTGCATGTCTTAATTGTTAAGTGTGTTTAAATAAATGTTATTTAGTTTAGTTTATGTTTATATGGTTTTATTTTAAGTTTTTGACTTGTGAGAAAATAAAAGGGTTTTTCGAAAAATAAATATAAACATGACTAAAGATTATCGAAATAAGATTTATTATGGACTATCTAATGCAAAAAGTCAAAAGTGGATTCGGCTTACATCCGATATAAAATCTTCCATGATTAGACTAGCAATTTATAGTTTGTAATGTATTCTTTAAATTAAAGTTTTAATTTTTATCAATGACGTAATTTGCAAAAGTACTATATAGTTGCAAGGATAAGGTTCGGGGAGACTCATCAGGACTTCGGTCTTGTAGATACCATTACCCTATAATACCTGACTACGTTGTAGTTTCCTTACCTTGCATACTATGTAGGAAGTCGCGAATGGTCTAGGGTTTGAATGATTTTTAATCATTCTTTAATCTTTTCCCGCGATAAAAAGCAAATCTTTATATTTAAAGATACGTTGAATCGTCAATTTTAAGGTCTCACTATTTATGTATAAGATACGATGATAATAGGTGATACCGTAATAATAACTTAATTGAGAATAAAGTTTTTATTAAAATCTATGATACGAAGATGTATGCATGCTTCTTCGTACATATTTGACACGTCAAATAAAATACCCTTTTTCAACTAAGTTGTTGCCATCCAATTTGTAAAAACACTTGTAGATTGCTCTTTACTATGCGTGAGACGTGTGTAGATTTGCAATCTCAAGGTGATTATACGCTTTTCCGTGAGACGGTGAGTGTTACATAATCACAGTTTTTGATTGGACGACTTAGCGTTGTTGTGGTTAGACCTATTAACACGCGGCATAGATGGGATGAAACATGCTTACTAGATATTATTGTAATAAAGTAAGTCCCATATGGTTTAGGAGTTACAAAAGTTGTGAATTATCAATCGTTGATTACCTTTTGAATACACCATCACTAGCAGATCAACTGATGTGGTGGTGGTATGTCAAGTAGGATCCTAACCTTAGAAAATTAATTGTTTATTTGAATAAACATGGGTAGTTAATTTTCTTCAAGGAGTATTATCGAAAATACTAAAATTGAATTTTGCGATTCTATTAATAGTATTAATGCAACGATAAAACCGTAAACAATGGTTTGTTTCTTTATCAAAGAAGTCAAACCGAGACTCCTTTCCTTGTAAGGAACATGGAGACTCATTCCTAATATCTTTCTTGCTCCGGAAAGTTATAATAGGAACGTAGGAATTGTCCTAATGTAATCAAACTCATAGCAAGCTTAAAAGTTAAGTATATTGCATGACTTATATTTTCATATAGATTTCATGGTGAATATTTTGAAAGATATAAGACATATAGATAACTAGAGAATATGTTCTTAAAGCTATCAAATGGTAACATCTTAATGTAAGATGTTTTATGAGTTCTTGATTAGAAAAATACCATTATTACCGCAAAATGGTAAAGGCAAACTAGGATAATATATCTAGTTGTTTGTCTTAATCCAAATTAAGGAGGAAATTGCATGCCCAATTTTCAAGTTAATCAATAGCATTGATGGATAGTCCCTCATCTACATAGTAGAACTTTTGAAATCCAAGTAAATGTTACTAATTAAGATTTCAAAGAGAGTTGGAAAGTAAATAGATCACTATTTGTTTTCACTGGTTATGGAACACTTGCAATGTTGTCAAATCCAGTGGGAGCATCACGATTTATTTCTGAATTAAAGACATTCATGTGATGCTGTCAAATTCAGTGGGAGCTACAAGGTTACCCAGATTATTTCTTGCTTGTCTTAGATATAATATAAGTTTCCAACTTTAGACACTCATGTTTAAGGATAGTTGTGCACTATTTCTTACTAAACAAAGTGGTTCTATATCTACTTGTAACGCTAATAATCTGTGGACACTTCATTTTGTCCACATAAACAACGAACGTCGTTTTGTTATGATTACAAGGTATGAGATGTTGTGCCATGCACAAGTGGGAGAAAATTTTATTGTGTGCAAGGTACAACAAATGACAATAACAATATGATTAAAAGTTCTCTTGATCGTAAGGTAAGAAACATATGTCGAGAGATATGAATTAAAGGACTTACTTCAAGTAAAATGTTTTTGTGGTCTTTTTAGGAATGTCCATATTAATGATGTAATCTTATTGATAACCTACTTCACAAGTAAAAGGTTTATGTGCTCTTGGAATGTCCCAAATAATGAAGTAATCTTGATTAACTTGAAATTTTTACTGAAGTCAAGAGTTGGCGTTCAGAGTTACTTTAGTTAAATATGTTTATGTTTAATGTAAATTAATAAACATGAAGTCCTTTAAATGTTGAAAGACTTATAACATAAAAGTAAGTTATATCTTCTGGCCTATGACCCCCCCCCCCCCCCCTTCCCCCCCCCCCCCCCCCATGAAACAAAGTCCTTAAATTTTCGAGGAAAAAATAATGTATAGTTAACATTGATAGATTTCTTGAAATAGTTAAAGCCGTATACATTATTGCATGCAAATAGGTTTTTAAATACTATCTATTCAATTTGGTTTGACACAATTGATAAGTATGTGACCTAAAGAGTATTAAGTTATTTAAAAGATTGTGATAAAGTCTCACAATAAAATTACTCATAGAATACCACATATTTTATTGATATGTCTGAGTATTGAATCAAAATTATTTGATTTTGATAACTTAAATATTTCTCCTCCGAATCTGTCAAGGTTTGAAATTGAGTATGTCTTGAATATACTCAATATAACTCCAACCTAGAAGGTTAATAAGACATCTGAATTTGTTAAAAGTCTTATGAAGAATGATATTAACAAACTAAACTCAGGAACTGTCAATGTATCTTGTAATGTCCTCTACATGCTAAGTAATTATAGAAGAGTCTTTAATTACAAAAAGTGAGTGGGAGCGTTTTAGATCTGGAAGAGATAAAAAATACAAAATACATAACCTTCTAAACACACTAGTGAATATCATACTGAGGCTTTACAAGTAAATGTTAAACCTCATAATGATATAATTCTCGTTCATAGATCCGTAAGGATACCTCAAATACTTGATTGATAAATGTTATTTCAATATTGAGGAATATGAGTCACAGGATCATGGGAACCTGTTAAAGATGCATTATTGATATCGAATTTGATAACTGACTCAAAACTACGAATGTTTAAATGCTGTTCACAAAACAGATATTCAATTTAAAACTTGATTTGAAATCTTTAACTAAACAGTTAGACTGTAAAGTTAGAATGAGTTTTAAAAGAAAAAAAACTCAAGTGGTTATGTTCTTGGTTTCAAACTCATAAGGACAATGTTGTACACATATTTAATGCATACATTATGATAGGATTTTTAATCATACGCAAGCAATTGTTTTTTGATTAAACATTCTTTCTATGTGCATTAATTATATAAAGATGATTGATTGTCATATTAGTGTTCATATAGATGAAACATGACAATGAAATTTAAAACTCTTCGTTGAATGATTATTATAGCGAGGACGGTTAGTAATCAAAGGAGTTTATGAATTCATATAATCTTTATAAAGTGTACAAACGGCAAGAATCCAAGTATGGATTATTGCAAGCATCTAGGAGGATAATCTTAAGTTTATTGTAAAATAAAGATAACTCCTGAGTATTTCTAAAAGCTAGTGGGAGTATTATGTTCAGGTTTTCTTCACCTGAAGATTTGGAAAATTAAACATACACCTTAAATATATGTTTATTGCTATGAACATATGCGGTATATAAATCTAACATAATTTGACATACCATTTAGAAAGTCTCAATGGATACATATCTTTTGATAAGATGGAACATGAATGAAATCTTAAGTTGGACTAAAGGATTCATTATGTACATCATATTGTGTAGAGAAATAGTTGTATCATGCATGAATGCAAGATGATTTGACAACATTGGTATTTAGTCGAAAGTTATTAGATAATCATTGAATTGAATATTTTAATAGAATATGTTTGAATTTGGAAATCTTCTTAGATTATGGATTTGTCCAGAGTAATGGAAATCTAAGGATATATATTGCAACAATTTGTTGTGCAATAAGAATAAACCAATGAACTTGGAGTTCATGAGGTGCCAAACATTATTAAGAGAATATTCATCGTTTACGGATTTTAAAGGCATGGGGATGTTTATGTACACGGATGCTAAATTTAATTGAGATGACACTCAATACTAGTTATGGTATGATTTCATGTTTGATGAAGAGCATGTGAACTAGTTGTGCTCAACTATGAGCATAGTTGCATTATACATTATAGAATAAGAATGCTTTACACTTTTGGAAGTGGTGAAAGATGATTGTTTTCAATAGTTGATGAGATATAGTGTGTCAATATTAAGATATGTGGATATACACGTACAAACATTCATCATAGATTTTAAGAACTTCCACTAATGGAATTCTTGAAGTAAGTTATTTTAAATTCCGAAAGATCAAAGCTAGTTGGAATTATGAAATCTATGCCATGTCAGCAAGTACGATCGTCGTATCTTGAGGCATGATTCGTCAACTAGAATTATCATGCATTTGATCTATTTAGTATTTGGATAAGGGATATTAAGACAATTTTATTAATGATAATGATACGTGGTATGTGGTTATATTTAATAAAAATTGTGTCCTATATTTGCATGTTTAATCCGTGAATAATATTTTTATTATTCTAAATTAGTCCGTTGTCGATTAACAATATGGGAATATTGTTAAACTAAGACAAATCTGAGTGATTGGTGATATCTTGGATATTAAAGGAAGTGTCCGCCAAACTCACATGATATTTATAAGATGAATATTGGACTTCCCCAACTAACAAGATTATCACTTTATGGATCGGCGTCATTAAGTGAATCTTGTAAGTGATTTTAATTTACTAAATCCTTAGACTTGAGATGCAAGTAGGTCTTGCATGTGTGAATAATCCTTCTTGATGTAGTTTAAGTTATCCTGAATAAGGTAGCTAATAAGGACTATTTTCAGAAGTGATTTTGAAGCATATGACTTGGCACTTGTAGTCAATAAAGAATTTGTTCCTTCAATAGTTGAAGAATGATACCACTGGGCCCCTTGTAGGGTTAATCAGATGTATGTGTGGCCGCACCAAAAAACTCAGGAAGATATGTCTCAATGATTTTTGGTAATCTTGATTAATCATATATACAAGAAACAAAATCAAAAATTAATGGAATGACTATTGATCCATATCTATTTTTAACACGGTATCGGAAACAAAGGGATTGTAAATTCATAAATCATTTAACTGTGACTTTACGAAAGTACACTCTGGTATTTCTGGGAGCATTGGCGTGTTGCTAGACGCTTACCAATATTGTTATATTTATTTGTGACATATCCAAGTGGGAGCTGTTGGGATATGTTCATATGATAAATAAATATACGGCCAGAAATATGTGAGCCTATGGGGGGCACACATGTATACACAGATGATACGTTTATTAATGTAATTAATATATTTATTGTATATTAATTATATTAATATGTTTCACGAAATAATTTAAACGGTCTTTAATTATAATGTTACACGTTAGAACTAATTAATAGATATTAACAAGTGAGGGACTTGTTGGTACGAAAACCAAACCTATGGGGTGTTGGTTGTGACCGTCGACTAAGAAAGTATAAGGGAGTAAAGTGTCGATTTATGGAACTTGAGGAGGTGTTATAGTCTAACTTGGAGAACAAGTTTAGAAGCTATTTATACACTCCTTAAAACTTCATAAAAAAAAGAGAGAGACACGATCATTTATCCCTTAGATCCAGCCGATACCTAAAATAATCCTACAAAACCATTCGCATGTGACGTTCCTTTAGAGAATATGATATTAATATCATTAACATGCATGTAATTATGTCTGCATGCATAGTCGCATATGCATACTGCATATGTAAAGATATTAAATGTTAATTCTTTATCCCTTATGGTTTGACGATATCTTTCGAGGGATTCGATCATGTGATGATTTTTATATCAAACAAGAGCATCGTGTTGGGTTGTTTTATTCATGAAGAAAAGACTAACATCTTAACGCATCTCGGTGACGTGTAGTGTACGCACTCCATGGAGGTTGTCTATTTTGGTAACTTTATTAGTTTGTGTGGTATTCAATTTATACACAAGCGTATATTCAAGAACGGTGTTCGTTAATTGCTAAAAGGTACACACTTTCTTGAACACTTGTTAATTACATATTCTATATGTGCTTAATCTATCCGCCGCGTACTCGTGATATATTTAATGGTTAAATAGATGTAAAAACCCAACAATTACATGGGGCATGGAACCGTCTTTGGAAGGTTACGATATTGATCTTGCTGAAGAAGAAGTTAATAGTGTCCAATCCATATAAGAGGAGGATGCTCTAGATAATTTACAAGACTCTGATCCATTTAGTTTATCCGATCTTACCCGTAAGGAGACTGAAAAGGCCAAATTACAGAGAATGGAAAAGACTAAACTTGATCCGAGGGTACCGTTTGATTTGGAGGCCGAGAAAAAAGAGAATAGTCGACGATTCTTTGTCACACCCTCCGGTATACACAAATGAGGTCCCCAATGATGATCGATATGTTACGGTGGAAAGAGGCGGATCATGTGGATCACCATTCTCAGACAGTGTGCAACAAATTCCAAACCAAGTTTCGATGGTGGATGGTTTAGATGCTCTAATTGAGATGGGGATTGCAATGGGGTATAGTATGAAAGGATGTGCTCAGGATAAGATGGATGTTATTAATAGTATCGCGACAAAAAAAGTTTCCCAATGAATTGCATCTCAATTAATATGCAAGGCATTAGGATTGTGGATAAGGGAACGTGGTTAAGAAAATTGTGTAATAAACATCGGGTAAATTTTGTGGCAATTCAAGAGACTAAGGTCTCTTCTATTGACATTGCTATTGTTCGTTCTTTGTGGGGTAACATGCATTTTGATTATTTGCATTCCGAAGCGAGTGGTTTATCTGGTGGTATTTTGGTTATTTGGGAACCAAATTTGTTCATCAAATAACAAGTTTTTGTTCATTCAAATTACATTGCCATCCACGGACTCTGGGCTTCTAAGAATTTGAAAACTCTAATGGTTTTAGTGTATTTTCCTCAAGATTGGGCTGGAAAAAAACAAGTGTGGAGTCTCTCCTTCGGCTCTTTTCTAGGATCGAAGGTGAGATTGTGCTTATGGGTGATTTTAATGAAGTGAGAGATGTCTTAGAGTGGTTTGGAACCGTTTTTCATGAACATGTCGCGCGTTATTTTAATCAGTTCATTTATGATTCGGCCTTGGTGGATGTCCCTTTGGGTGGTTTCTCTTTCACGTGGTCGAACAGGTTAGGTACTAAGATGAGTAAATTGGACCGGTTCTTGATCTCGGAGGGGATGTTTGATGTCTTTCAACATCTTGTTGCTACGGTGTTGGAAAAAGGCTGATCATTACCCCATTCTTCTACGAGAGCAACAGGTTGATTACGGGCCTCATCCTTTTCGTTTATTTCATTCTTGGATGGAGCTTGAGGGGTTCGATAAGCTGGTTAAGGATTCCTGGGAGATGCCTGTTGCGGGGGAATTGAACGCTATGATTATTTTTAAGAAAAAGTTGCAATCTCTTAAAAATAACATTAAGCATTGGAATAATCTTAGAAGGCAAACTTCAAAGGCTCATAAATATCAACTGCGGTGTGAGGTTGAGGATATTCAGACTAGGGTCGAAGATGGTTCAACTTCGATAGATGATATCCAAAAAAGGGTTCATCTTATTAAGCAAATTAGAGAAATTGAACATGTGGAGAATCTTGACTTAGCTCAAAAGGCTAAGGTTAAGTGGGCCATCGAAGGATATAAAAATTCTTCTTATTTTCATTCTTCTATTAACCGGAAGAGAAGGCAAGCTGCTATCCGTGGAGTGATAAAAGATGGTGTTTGGATGGCTGAGCCAAACGATATCAAGGCTGAGTTTAAGGATCACTTTCAGTCTCAAGTTGTCAACTAATCAAATTACGAGTCTTGATGCTCCTTTTTCTTGCGAAGAGATAAAGAAAGCTGTGTGGGATTGTGGTTCGGATAAGGCTTCGGGTCCTTCTTCAATAGATTTAGGGAGGTGATTAAAGAATATGTTTTCGCCTTAGTTCGTAGCCTCCAGAACCGTAGGGTTATTCTTCGCGGGTGTAACCCTTCTTTTATTGCTCTTATTCCAAAGGTCAACGACCCGAGATTTACCTCTAACTTTCGTCCTATAAGTCTTATCGGGTGTCAATATAAAATCACCGGGAAGCTTCTAGCTAATAGATTGGTCATGGTGATTGATTTGATTGTTAGTCTCGGACAGTCTGCTTTTATCAAAGTCAGACGAATTCTTGATGGCCCTATGATGTTAAGTGAGATTATTGCCCATTTTAAAGCTACCCGGAGAAAACTTATGATGTTTAAGGTGGATTTTGAGAAAGCATATGACTCTCTGTCATGGGAATTTCTCTTTGAAGTCATGAACAAGATGGGATTCACTATTAATTGGTTTACTTGGGTCAAAGCAACTCTCGCCTCTTCTAGAGCTTCGATGCTTCTTAATAGAGCCCCTACGGAGGAGTTTGATATTCAGCGGGGGCTTAGGAAGGGTGATCCTTTATCTCCTTTCCTGTTTGTTCTTGCTATGGAAGGGTTCCATGTGGGTATTTCGGAGGCTTGTCGGGCTAATGCGTTTCAAGGAGTGTCGACAGGCTCCTCAGACATTCGGATTTCTCATCTATTGTATGCAGATGATGCTATTCTTTTATGTGATTGGGGGGTCCGAAATGCGAGGCGTATTATTTAGATGTTGCGGGTCTTTTGACTAGCTTCTGGTCTCAAAATTAATTTAAACAAAAGTAAGTTAATTGGGATAGGAGTTGATCTCACTGAAGTTTAACAAATTTCCGAGATGATTGGATGTTGTGCGGATCACCTGCCTTTCACTTATCTTGGGGTTCCCGTGGGGTGCAATATGAACCATATTGATTCTTGGAAGCCGATGATTGATAAATTCAATAAGAAGTTGTCTTCTTGGAAGGCT
>BQNB010033685.1:0-48492 GCA_026074375.1 Tanacetum coccineum | reverse complement strand
GTCTTGACTTTTTTAAGCTAGACTTGCGTTTTATAGCTCCTTGTATAAAAGATTAGCAAAATCAATCTATTTACGTTAAGAAGAAAAGCTAAGATATAAAACCGGTCGGTGCAAAATTTACTTTTCGTTCTCACCAACGGAAAGCCTACATTCGTGTCAAAACACTTATTTTTTATTCAACTAACTATTTATATTTTTCATCATTTTTTCTACAATTTTTTTCCTCGACAACACAATAAAAAAAATTAAAATTTTGGTCAAAACAGGGTTGTGAGGGACACAGCAAGGCACAGGTAAGATCACATTTCGATAAAAATCTCCTCCCCCCACACTTAGAATGGAGCATTGGCCTTAATGTTCAAAAATGTCGGGTTTTACCCCCACACTTAGGAATGAAAAAGGCAAATGCAAAAAAATTCCAAGTGTGAAAAGGGAAACACAATATATATAAATGATCAGGATTAAGGATTCCATAATGAGCAGAAGATCGAAGACCGAATGATTGGAGGATTGAAAACAAGCACGGGTCTTCATGATCTTGAGGAATCCTGCAAAAACAAAACCACATACCATAGAAAGAAGCACGCCCCCACACTTGGGCTATAAAATAACACACTCACTTATTATTCAAGAAAATAGAAAGAAGAAAAGATACGGGTTGCCTCCCGAGAAGCGCTTGTTTTTGTTTACCGAGTCTTGAGTCTGACTCGATCCCCCATACTTGAGCTAGGTCAAGGAGGATAGAAATAGAGAAACGGTACATCCAAGTGAGGAATGTCCCCTCCAAAAATCATCATCGGACTCTTAAAAAGTTAGAAATGATTTTGCCCCGATGAGATAAGAGAGAAATGAGAATACCAGGTTTGAACACTTTGTCTTTGTTTTCGGACGAAAACGGAAAACACTGGACAAAGGGTGGGTTGGGGTGGGTAAAAGATTACATAAGAACATCGTGTTCAGAAAAGTCACCCAACACTTTGTTAGTAACAACACCGTATCTGGCCTTAAAATCCAAAGCAAATCAACATCCTGTGGTTCCGAGAGGACGAGAATGTGACGATCATTAAAATGATCAAGGATAGATACCCATTTTTGAAGGGGAAGGGAATCATATTTAATCAATTCTTCAAGAAAACAATATCCCCCTCCGAGTTATAATTGTCATCCTCAATGCTCGGTGGCATCGAAGTCATCGAACGCAAAAATAAATTGATCTCCTTCATAAAAGAGGCACTAAACCTCAACGAGATATGAGATGGAAGATAGACTCAAAAATAGTATCAGCAATTTCAAATTATGTTCTTCCCGGCGGTCGTAGGAGATAATTATATCAAACAAAAAATTTCTCCAACAAGACGGATTTCTGCCTCTATAACAAAGTCGGCTTTCACAATTCTGGTGAATGGATTGATAAAAGCGAGTTCCCCGGAAAGGAAGATAATCAAACTTAGGTGAAGAATCAATTAAAATATCTTGATTAAGCAAAGATTCGATCAGATTAGACTCGACATTGAAATAATGCGGATCACATCTTTGGAGAAATGATTTCCTCCATCATCAAAAAAGAGGGTTCGAAAATAAGTTTGAAATTGTCCATCAGAAAGAAGTAACCTCGGACTCACTTGGGATTGGGATAAGGTTCTCAACACTAGACTTTATTAATTTGTCCGATTCCTTTTCAGGAATAGTGTCAAGTTGCTCGTCCCCCATTATAAGAGAGTCAACGGGCTCCTTGGTTGATAAAATGAGAGTGATCACTTTAGGCCTTCTCTATATAATAGTATACTCATCATCGTCATCATCGAAGTAGAAAAGCGGACGATTCCAGCTTAGACAATTAATATATTCTGATAGCTCCTCATTAATATTTCGCACATCATCAAGGAGTTTACTCATCAATTCTTGAATATCCTCTTGTCGATATTGCTTGTCCGTCAAAGCATGCTTAATTTTACCAAATCTCTCCCAAGCTATCAATATAACCTTTGGTGTTACTCCAAAAGGTATACGACTAAACTTCCTTAAGAAGGTGTAAATGTCTTTCATTAACACTTCCACATCGTCAATCATAGAAAAATTTCCATATGGAGTAAAACTTTGAGCTGTCGGCTTCTTCTTCTCTTGTTGAATTCCTTTTAGAATTTGCAAATCATCCATAAGTTTAAGAAGCAATTCTTGCATAACTTCAGGTTGATTCTGCTCTTCTTCCACTGCTTGCTTAATTTTAAGAAATCTCTCCACAGCTAGTAATAAAGCCATGCACTTTTCTTCAGGAGGTATATGATCATACTCCTTTAAAAAGGCTTGAATGGTTTCCATTAGATCTTCTCTAGCTTGCAACAATTCCGTATCCGTTGCTTGAGGAGGATGATGAATTTCGGGAAATTGCGGGGGTTGATATTGGTCAAAACCGAAATAAATTAGATCAAAACAAAAATTAAGATCATAATTTTTGTTCATTGGTTGACACTGAACATTTTCATAAAGACCCCCGCAATTCTCACAAGGGAATTGAAGTGGCTGACTCAGAGAATAAGGTAGAGGTTGGTTTAATTCAAAGTCATGATTGTAACAGGGACCCTGATCAAAGACGGGTGTGTTCCCTGTTTGACAATCGTAACCTGGATGAGAATTCCCTCCATAAAATTCACACGAGTATGTCTCGTATTGGTATTGTGGAGGTTGGTTGAAGAAGTTTGGTGTTTCATCATAAGAATAAGGATTTGGGTCATAGACAAACTCATTTTCGGATCCTACATTGCTACAGCTCGGACAGTTTCCACCATTAAACGGACCTCCACAATACGAGCAACCAAAATGGTTATACGAAGACATGTTGAAGAATTAAACGGATAAGAGGATAAAGAAGATAAGAATTAAATGAATAAGAAGATAAAGAAGATTATTTTTGAAAATTTTTATATAGATAATATTAATAAAAAAAATATTTTTGGTATTTTTTAATATTTATAAAAGAAAAGGAAAAATAAAATAAAATAAGAAGAAAAATATTTTTATATTTTTATATTTTTATATTTTTTATAAGAACGAAAATAAACTTTCCGAAGAAAGGATCTTCAAAGCTCGAATACGAACAATCCCGTAAAAATCGCTACACCTCTCCCCGGCAACGGCGCCAAACACACTATATATAATATATAATATATAAGGAGGATATCAATAATAATATAGTATAGTATTTCCGTCGGGTTCTAGATAAACGCTTTTAACCAAAGCAATTATCAAAAAAACTTTCCGGGTCGTTTTCGGGAGTGGGATTTCCACTTGCGATCACGTTGGAAAATCTTAGAACTTCCTGAGAATACTCCTCACAAGCTAATTCAACAACGTCGATTCGGTTCGCCATCATATAATTATAATTAACCGAGTATCTCGAAGTTTGATAAAGATTATAAGTAATGGCCTCATTGCCCACTCGAAGGGTTAATTCACCTTCGTATACGTCTATCAAAGCACGACCGATCTTAAGAAAACACCTCCTGAGAATTAGGGGTACTCGAGGGTTTGGTTCAAAATCTACGACCACGAAGTCGGCTGGAAACTGGAATACACCAACTTTAACGTTGACATCTTTAGCAATACCGATCGATCGGGAAATCGAACGGTCCGCTACTTCTAGTGTCATGCACGTCGTAGTCAGGTTTGGAAGATTGAGCTTTTTTCATACAAAAAATGGCATGAGATTTATGCTTGCGCCAAGATCGGCTAAGGCTAAACACTCATCCATTCCGGGAAATTTACATTGAATAAGGAATCTGCCAGGGTCACCAATTTTTTCGGGTAACTTGTTAAGTATGACCGCCGAGCAATGTTCGTTCAAAGGGGTTCTAGCCATCTCACTAAGTTTTTCTTTATTTTCGATTAAGGCTTTAAGAGTTGAAGCAAATTTGGGCATAAGAATAAAAGCATCCACGAAGCTAATTTCAAAACTCATATTTTTCAAGATTTCGTAGAATTTCTCTTTTTGTTCGTTAGCGTTTTCACGGCGCTTCTCATCATTTTTCCTTGAAGGATAAGGAATTGACGGTTTTGGGTTAGGCATCGACGCACTAACGGGAGTAACAACTAGCTCAGAAACCGGATTTTGGTTTTCAACTAGGACAACCAGAGGTTGGATGTCTTCGGTAATTCCGTTATTAGTAGGAAAAACCATGTCCTTTGTCACCTCGGTTCTACGTTCTATTACTTTAGGAGAAGAAGTAGTAGGAATCGTAGGTCCTTGATAAACAACCCTGCTTTGGGTAGTAATACCCTTCAAGTCTTCCTTCTGGTTAGTAACGGTGTTACTTGGAAGAGAACATGAACTTGAAGTCGAAGCGGTATTGGAATTTACAAACATAGAAAACATTTCTATTAAATTTGTCATCTGGTTTTGTAAACCTTGGCCTTGATTTTGCATATTCCTTAATACTGCATCATTAGCCTTGACATAATTCTTAAAATCGGTTTTTGAAACACCTTGCATTTGCGGAATGAGAGCTTGATAAGGGTGAGCTTGGTAAACCGGTGGTTGACTAGTCGGAGGTTGATAAACTTGTCCTTGGTAGAAATAATTTCCATGGTTTTGATTGAAATTGGTTCCTCGATTTTGGTTGAAATTATTTCCTTGATTCTGATTGAAACGGTTTTGATTGTTTTGAATCGGAGGAAAACCAGGAGGTCGGATTTGGTTCGCAACCATCGGAGGTCAAGAATTGGTATTTCCTTGATTCTGATTAGCTGCAGCAGCTTGTGAAACGTACTCTTGAATGTTGTCTCGATAAACATTGCCATCGGTGGCTGGACAATTTCTATAAGAATGAGTTCCTCCACAAGTTACACAACTCTGCTCGACCGCTTTTACGGGCACAGGAGCTTGGGCTTTTTGCTTGTCGATAAGCATAGTCTTCATCATATTCTTAAGTTCAGAAACTTCGGTTGTAAGAGCAGCCACATCTGGTGAAATTCCAAGGGTAGATGAATTCGAACTCACTTTGGCAACGACTGCCTTGTTTCGTGAATTACGAACCTTGGATTTACTCTCGATAATTTTCAAGCATTCACGAGGCATCTTATCCAAAAAGTTTCCACCCGCAGCGAAATTCAACGAATCTTGATCATTAGCATTTAAGGCATTGTAAAACGTATCTAGTTGATGTAATTCTGAAAATCCGTGATGTGGGCATGCTCGAAGAAGATCATTAAATCGATCCCAAGCCTCGTAAAACGATTCGTCAAATCTTTGTTGAAATCTCGTGATTTCGTTTCGAAGATTTGTCGTTTTTGAAGGAGGAAAGAATTGATTAATGAATTTTGAAACAAGATCATCCCATGTCAAAATTGATCGAGGAGGTTCTTTCTCTAGCCAAATCCGGGCTGAACCTTCGAGAGAAAATGGGAAAAGCATAAGCTTAATTGACGTGCTCGGGACGTCCGGGAATCTCATCGTTGAGGTGATCTTGTTGAAATAACGGATGTGAGCATGTGGATCCTCTTTATCATGTCCGAAAAACTGCTTGTTTTGAACAAGATTGATCAAACCATGCTTTAACTCAAAATTAGCATTGATTTCGGGAATTACGATTGCATCCTCGTACCCCTCGGTGGGTGCTTGGAGCAATTCCGCCATAGTCCGGTTATCGGCCATTGGAACTAGGGGAGGATTATCAAAAGGTTCTTCTAAATTAAAGGTTAGGTCGGGTCATGGGCCGTGTCGGGTAGGGTCTGGATCGGGTCGGGTCTGGGTCTGTGGCTCCGCACGTGGTTACCACTGTTCTGCTACGTGCAGCTGACGTGGCGTGGAGGGGGATAAACCCTCCTGCGTTTCGAACTCGAGACCTCCCGGGTGAAATCTCAAAGCAAGCCACAAGACCAACTGTGCTAGGCAGTGGTCTTGTTATATATATGCAATATTATTTATTTAACCCTTATTTGGCCTAGTTCATTTATACTAGTGTAAAGGTTCAAACAGGGACGAAAAAGGTTCAAAATAAAAAGGTTCAAATATGAAAGGTCGGTACCGTTGGACTCGTAAATTCGTTCTCTTTCCAATGGTGTGATCAAGGAATATTAACGACTTCGTTTCGACCTCGATAAACGTGAAAACGTCATCGAAAGTCACCAGAAAATTACTGTTTTTGCTTTGTTTTCAATCCTTTGTACATGTATGACATAAAAACACAATACAAACATATTTGTAACATATTTATCCATATTTTAGTGTTTTTAGTCCGTTATAGCAATTTTTTCTGGGTACAAAGGATGTTGTTTTTACACAATCATTCACCAATTGCAAAACCTTGCAATCTTACTTTAATATTTGGTTTGTTATTGGGTACTGTAAAAAGGCTAAATCGCGCGTTTTGAGAAACGATTCTTGAATCGTTTTAAATCATCCCCTTGGGAATTAATTTATGAATTAATATGGTTGTTATAAGGTTTTTAATACAGTACTAAATGATCCTTAAACCATTGGCTACACGTACCAATCGGGGTTTTAATTCTAGTTAATTTATTATCTTTGATTCGTTGGCTAAACCATTTATTTCTTGTTAATCCATTTTGTTTCCATGGCAAATAAAATCATGTTTCGCCATGGACTTAGCCAACACCTTGGTAATACATGATATTATGGTATTATTATGTTTATGTTGTGTATGCAAAGCCGAGGAAAACCATGACCACTTGTGACTTGTTTCGCTTGATGTTGCATTTAATTTTATTTTGGGATACCATTGTATTTCGACTTCTTTTGTATGGTTATTAATTTTGTTGTTAGCCATAGTTTGACACTTACAGTAGTAGAGATATGATAAATGTATTTAATCATAAAATTATTGTAACCGATGTTTGGATTCGAATGGCGCAAAAGTTAAAGGCATAAAGTCAAATTCGAAGCTGCTGGAGTAACATCCACTAAAAGTGGGTTTCCCGGAGTTCTATAAGGAGTTAGAAGTTTAAATTTTGGGAGAAGGAGAAAAACGCATGGGGCTACAATTCATTCAACTGGATCTCAGATTGGGGAAGAGTACGTCTAGGAGTTTTAGGCCCGTCAAGTCAGCTGAAATTTTATGGTAGTTTTGGGCTTCAAGTTCATTTGGGGCCTCACTTGCTCTTGATGGTTCTTGGAGCAAGTGGGAGCCCTCCTTGTGGTTGTGTGGTTAACCCTTAGTTGACATCTTGGTTCTCGTAATGGCTCATGAGACCAAGCATAGGTTTTTCATCGGTTGAGGCTTTGTATACTTGTGGTTGTGTTTATTTGTTTGCTTCTATATATGTTTGGAATGTATATAAACTTGCAAATGTTTTTATAAACAAAAATAAAACACAAACCATTTTTTTAGAAGCTAAATCGATTTAGTTTAAAGTTTAAATATGATTTGAAACTAAACACTTGTTTTTTTATAAATAACACTCAATAAATGTTATGATTGTTATTTAATTTAATGTATTGTTCAAACTAATATTTATTTCATCTAGGTTATATATATTAGTCATGAAAATGAACAACTTGACACATAAAAACAAGTATTAGACTTAAGTTAAAAATAGTTTTTTTAACTTTTGCTATGAAGGATAAGTGCATGCTTCCTCGTACACACTTTTTGATCATTTATCAAAAATAATACCCGTCAAATTTAAGTCATGCCGTCCAATTAGTTGAGAACACTTGCATTTTCTCTTCACTCTGCGTGAGACGTAGGTGAATTGTAACCCAAGGTGATTATTCTCTATGCGTGAGACCTAGATATATTCTTACATGTTCTCGCATTGGATGACTTAATCGAGTAAAGCAGGTGAGACCTTGGCTCGAGGCAAAGATGGGACTAAACATGACAGCTTGACATTTTTCTTCAGATACAAATGTCATGAGTCCCATATGGTCTAAGAATTGCACAGGTTTTGCAATTGGTGAACATCACCTACCTATTTAATCTATCATTGCTAGCAGATTAACTGATGTGATGGTGGAACCTCAATGAGGATCTTAGCCTTTCCTAAAATTAATTTTTTAATTATTATAAACAATGGCAGTTAAATTATAAAAGGAAATTATCGAAAATACTAAAATGCACTCTTAATTTCTATTGACAATTATGCAACACAAACCGTAAACAAAAGTTTGTTTCCTTTCCTTGTTAGAGGAAGACAAACTAAGTCTTTTTTCCTTGTAAGAAAAAGACTTATTCATATCCTTTCTACTTGTATGAGAAAGCTATAATAGGAACACTTGAATTTTCCAATCCTAATCAAACTCAAAACGTACTTACTCGAGAAATCGTTTGGTCTTGTAAAAGTCAAACGGTTAAAGTACGGTTGCACATCTTAGTTGGATGACTAGAGAACATGTTTTCTATAGCCACCAAATGATACATCTTGAAGCATCAAGACATAGTATGAGTTTTAACAATTAGAAATGGAAATCTTAATAAATCGCGAAAGAGAAAAGGAAATTAATAGCATATTTTCTAGTAGTTTTCCTTAAACTCAATATCTTTCCTAAGATTCTACACACCCTTGAGGTAATGTAGAAAGAGGAATTACACGCAAAACTTTCAAGTTAAAGAATAACATTAATGGCTAGTCCATCATACTATATAATAGAACTTGATGTACTTCCTTAAATATCCAAGTACATGTTTACTAGCCCGTGAGGCTCACATTAGAGATAATGTGCAGATATTTAAAGAGTAGAAAAGTAAATAAATTGCTACTTGCACTTCATTAGTATAGACACACATTTAATGTTGTCTTATCTAGTGGGAGCAATGCATTTTACTACTGATATAGACACACATGTAATGTTGTCTAAAATTCAGTGGGAGCTATGAGCTTATCACTTTGTAAGTGACCCATTTTATTTCTAACCGGTCTTGAAATAATACATTACTTTTCACATATGAAGCATCATAAATTTATAAGAATCATTGCATATCATTCTATTAGATAACTTGTTGCTTTTTTGATGTCACTGCTTGAAACGTTATCTATACAATGTTTATGCACGATTGCTTACTAAACAATAAAGTTCTAGATATACTAATAATGCAAATGTGATTTTAGTTTTGACTAAAATCATATCATATCTGTGACATTGTCATATTATTCATACAAACATACAAAAGCGTGGTGGACACATAACCCACTAGTCTCAGGATCGTAACCTGACTCATTGAGGTGTGTTTTCTAAGTTTTAAATTTATAATACTAGAAATACCGATTTTTACTAAAAACACAACACTCGGGAAGTATACCTGTTCATGTATAGTATAGCTTAGGTAATTCCAGGTCGTTCAACAAGAATTGAAGTATTCACAGTTTGTAATTAAGGTACTAAGGCTAAGATGATTGTCACGTATCAAATTAACCAAGACGAGCATATATCGAATAATGCAAATAAAACAATTAAAATATGATTTAATCAAATGATTAAGGTATGTTTGTTTAGGCAATGATCATTTAGATAATGATGTGTTTGGAATAGTGTTTATAAGTTTAGAAAATATAGTTATCACAAGTTATAAATCCTTTCGGCCTTTAAATATAACTAGTTATTATATCGATTAATAACAGCTAATCCTTTCGGCCTTTATAAGTTATTATAACCAATATATTAGATGGATTGATTAAACACATATATAAAAGAACCCTTTCGGCCTATTTTCTTATATAAAATATGTTTTACCAATTTAATAAACACATATCCAAACGCTCCATGTCCAAGATCACATTATGCCAAAACAAACATAAGAACACTACTCCATAATCAAAGTAACAAAACACATAACATTAATCATGAATTCAGTAAAGATCATATTCAAAGGATAACAAGATTTATACCAACTTCAAGAGCAAATGTTGATGATTCCAATTTTCCCATGAAAACTATAATTATATTCAAAGCAAAACCCGGAAACTATGAACAATTATGTCACAATCGCTTATAGATTCGAATTACACTTCAATGCTACTTCCTTGGATGGATTAAAATCTGGAAATTAATGGTGGACAGGTTGTTAGTCGATGTGAGATGTTGGTTAAGGGGTGTTTGGATCCTTGGTTTGTCAAGCCAAGATCACCAAAAACACCTTTTCTAAGTGTTCTAAATGAATTGAGGTTTGTGTGTGTGATGGTGTGTAAAATGAGGGAGCCAATGCCTCCTTTTATAGGCTGAAATCGAGCATTGTTCATGAGAAATGATTAAATATACTTTTTAAAAAAAAAAAAAAAAAACAATGCCAAAGAAACATGTTATAAATTTAGGCATTATCAAATCCCTCACAACTAGCTAATTGCTTGCCCTCAAGCAATTAAAGCGAAAAACAAGAGATCATTTATCGTGACATGGAGAAAATTTTATTTTAACATTAACAAGTGTTTATCAGTTTTATAACTTTTCAGGCATAGACATATAACAGAGTGCCTCACATAGGGAAAGTGTTTGTTTTTGAATTCACACGAGTCACTCATATAGGGTTTTATATTTATGAAGTCACTCAATTACACAGACATAATCTAGGTCGCTACCATATGCTTGTACTAGACACATAAACATGCATGTTGCGGCGTGAGCACCTAGACAGAAATCTCAATGAGGCAAAACGTGATATTGATGAGGGTGAGTAGCAGATACTTGATTCCATGTACCAGAACTTTGCCTTATACTTTGAACTTTTATTATTTTTTCTTTTCTTTTCTCTTTCTTTCATTTTTTTAAAGATTTCTTTTCATTCCGAATACTACGATAACTAAGGCTGGCATAAAACTTCTTCTTCATCGAGCATATTTTTCTTGCTCTTGGGATACTTTGGGGATCTCAACACTAAAAGCGAGTGCTGCAGATACATGATTGCATAGGGATTTATTTCACCTCTTATCATACGACTTTGTCTATAAATTAACCTCACTGCGGTCTAGTAAATGATGATCAAGCATATGTCTGGAGCTACTAAATTATCGGCCTACTCATATATAATGATAAACCAATACTAATGCCCCCAAAAAAGGGCACAAAACTACATATACACATCCATAACAATGGAATAGATACACATGATTTCTCATTCCTTAACTCGAACAAGCTAAAGGCATCAATTATCTTAGGTACCAAAGGTAGATACCCGAATTCCTTAAGATCTAGAGGCGAACCTTACAATTTAAGTGGGTTGATTTTGTGCTAGTTAAAATGTCAATCCGGTTGGATTTGCCTTACTAAGCGTATGCATTTTTTAAATTTTCCAGAAAATATCAGTTGAAAGTTTGAAATTTTTTGCAGAGCAAACATGGAGGGACATGATTAATTTTTCCTATTTGCTACCCCTCCACACTTAAGTTGAACATTGCCCTCAATGTGAGAACTGATAAATATAGAAAATAGGGAAAATTAAAGGAAAACGGTACTTCCCGGGGCATAGAGAGATATAGCTACGTTGGAGCTATCCTTGAGTGATTCCATTACGTTCTTTTTTTTGTGAGGAGCGAGAGCTCCTCCACACTTAAGTAGAGCATTATGCGTAAAATTGAAACTTCCCGTGGCTCATAAGTGCTTGGCTGATTTATGAAGGATATGGCACAAATTGAAGCGCCAAGCGTGTGTATTCCAACCACCAATCCAAGCTCCACCTGTTTTATTTAATCTGCATAATAAACACAACTACAAGAAAACATTAAATATAAAAGCGCACTTTCGTAGGCACCACGGTTGGATTGAGCGTATGCAACATGCCTTTAAACCCCTTGGTGTCCCGAGTGGACGAGTTATAGTCTCGTGACGGTTTTCAGCGAACATACCCACAAAGTTCGAAACATTCTTTTTGGATGCAGAAATCAAGATACGCGACACACCGGCTGAATGCGTGACATACTTAAAGACTGCAAAGTTTTTGTTTTATATATATTTTTAGTTTCTTATATTATTTACTATTACTACTATTATTATTATACTTAACTTGATTTAAGATTCCTTAATGATATGATTCAAGATGGAATGATCCACTCTAAAAGATTGGGGGTATGGTATTTTTGGAATGTACTCACTATGGATATTCATTTGTTTGTTACCACATGATAGCCCTATTTGATGTCTTAATAGAGTTTATCTTTGTTTTTGTTTTATGTTAACGATGATAGGAGGGGTGGATATTTTTAGAGTTTTTAGATTGATCCATCGACTTTCATACTCCAAGTAAATATGGCATTCACTTGTTCGGTTTTGAGCTTGAGGAGGAGGTTGTGGCTCAGTCCAATCGGTTTGTTCTAAAGATATGTTTTGAGACTTCGACCACTCATCTATTTTTCTTTCCATATTTTTAATTTTAGTTTGGAAATTAATTTCCATTTTGCTTCATCTTTAAAATCATATCGTTAATATTGTTTTTGACAAACATATTTGAAACTCTTTGATCATCCAAGAATTTAGTCATTAATTTTTCAAAATCTGTTTTAGATTGAGGTTCTTGGTTGGCAATTTTAGACTCTTTGTTAGGTAAAACACCGGTGGTTTTACCATCGTCTCTAGTAAAAAGTTTATCATGAACAGTTCTCATGCTACGGATATATCTTTTGAAATCTTCGAGATCATTTTTCAGATCATTGTTTAATTCTGTCAGCGATTTCTTGGAATCATTAGGTTCATGATGGGTTTGGTGAGTATACGAATTTGAGAATATAGGTTTTGATATCCTTCAAATTGGATGGAATTTACTTCATGACGTTCACACATCAGCGTGTCATCATTCAGGTGGTTTTTAAAAGCGTTTCCCTCTCTAATCTCATGTATTTGTTTAACTATATCCTGGCAATTCTTCATTTAAGCTTATAATTTGAGAATCCATAGCCTTCAATTTTTCCATAAATCGAGAATTATCAGTATTACCTTCACTTCCATCAGCAAAGGAAACTAATTTTTGATGATGTTCGTTTTTAGATTTAATGGGCCAATCATGTTTGAAAATGACTTTGTCCTCGAGAAATTGAAAAGCTTGATTTGGAGTTTTGTAGAGGAAGATTCCTCCAGCAGTTATGTCCAGAATTCCTTGAGCGGGTTCGTCTAGACCATGATAAAATATTTGAATAATAGCTCCTTTGGTCAGACCGTGCCCATGACATTTTCAAAGCATGTTCTCTAGTCGTAACCAAGCGTCGGTTAGACTTTCACATACGTTTTGTGAGAAATTTATGATTTCAAGTAAAAGCGTATTAAATAATGAAAGGTGGAAAAGAATCTTTTAAAAAGGCTCTTCTCATTGTTCCACGATGTATATAAACTCTTCATTAAGTTTCGTTAAACCAGTTTTAGCTTCATCCACAAGGAAAAGGGAAATATTAAAAGCTTTACGGCTTCACTCTGCGTTTCACTGTATCTGAACATGTTGCAGATTGCGATAAATTCACGGATGTGGTCATGCGGATAGGCCCGCAATTGACCATCGAATTTATTTTCTCGAATCATATTTAAGTGAGTACTATTGATAACAAAATTGTCATCAACATCGGGTTATATAATGAAGAATTAAGGAGTCGGTGCTACAGTCCATAGCACGTCCAAATAGGCTGATCATCGGGATCGAAGAATTATCGTTTGGTCGACATCCTCCTCATGGGGGGGTATATCTATGAACGACAAAGTCATGTAACGGAAGAAATTGGTTTGAAGATTTAAAAAAAAACAATCCGATATGGATTCTTTTTGGATATTTTTAAAAATTACAGACCTTTTTATTAATTTTTATTTAATTTATATATTAGACTTACTAGTTGTTTTCCGAAAGATAGAGGACTTATACACGCGTTAAGTATTTTATAAAAAGACATTTATATATATATATAGTTAAGGCTAATAGGATAATATTCAAAATAAAGTAAATTATTTTCATATATTTTATAATTTTTTTTATTTTTATAGATTTATATATATAGAATATATTTTTTAATTTAATAATATAGCATTAATGGATAAATAAATAAAAGATTTTTTTTATAGGTAGAGTGCGGCGTACTTTAAGAAAAGTGCGTCGACTTTTCTAGAAATTTTATGTTTTTTTTTTCCGAAAATTATAATAAACTAGGTAATTACAAATACACAAGGCATATAATCAGATAAAATACAATTCTAAATGATTATAGAACCTAAGACTAGCAGATTGGGGGTTTTGGTTTTGGTTTTTGAAATAAGATTCTGTTTGTGAAAATTTGCAGAAAGTGTGGCGTACTTAGGTAAAGTACGGCGTACTTTCTGGTTTTCAGGAAAACCGGCGCACAAATAGGATGTGCGGCGTACTTCCTAAAGAAAAATGATTTTTGGTTTCCGTTTGCCAGAAAACGGTACGATGAGTTTGAAAATTTTGTGAAACAAAATAGCACTAAAAGAAGCAACAAATTGATAACAACTTAAACAATTCCCCCCGATAGCACAGTCAAAAACATTGATGTGTGTTTTCCAAAGTTTTAAATTTATAATACTAGAAATACCAATTTTTAATAAAAACATAACGCTCAGAAAGTATACCCGTTCGTGTATAGTATAGCTTAAGGTAAGTCCAAGTCATTCCACAGGAATTGAAGTTTTCACAGTTTGTAATTAAGGTGCTAAGGCTAAGATGATTGCCACGTATCAAATTAACCAAGACGAGCATATATCGAAAATATGCAAAGAAGGCAATTAAAAGATGATATCAAACAAATGATTAAATATGTTTGTTAGGAAATATCACTAGATAAGATGTTTTTGGAATACCGTTTATACAGTTTAAGAAAATAGAAATTATCACAAGTGTAATCCTTTCGGCCTTTAAATTTAAATAGAATATATCGAGTTAATAACACAAATCCTTTCGCCTTTAAAATTATATAACCATATATTAGATGGATTGATTAAACACATATATAAAGAAACCTTTCGGTCTATTTTCTTATATAAAATATGTTTTACCAATTCTATAAACACATATCCAAACGCTCCATATCCATGATCACATATCGCCCAAACAAATGTAAGATTACTACTCTATAATCAAAGTAACACAACACATAACATTCATCATGAATTCAGTAAAGATCATATTCAAAGGATAAACAAGATTTATACCAACTTCAAGAGCAAATGTTGATGATTTCACAAGTTTTCCCAACGAAAACTATATTATATTCAAAGTAAAACCCGGAAACTATGAACAATTCTGTCACAATCGCTTATAGATTCGAATTACACTTCAATGCTACTTCCTTGGATGGATTATAATCTGGAAATTTATGGTGGATAGTGGTGGTAGTCGATGGTGGTGATGGTGGTTTGAAGGGGTGTTTGGATCCTTGGTTTGTCAAGCCAAGATCACCAAAAACACCTTTTCTAAGTGTTCTAAACGAATTGAGGTTTGTGTGTGTGATGGTGTGTAAAATGAGGGAGCCAAGGCCTCCTTTTATAGGCTGAAATCGGGCAGAAGTGCGGCGCACTTAGGAATAAGTGCGGCGCACTTGGTGAGTTAATGCTGGTATCATTTAATTCTTCGAAGGGAAGTGCGGCGCACTTAGTAAAATGTTAGGAAAATATTGTAAACAGACTTAATACTGTTAGTATTAAAGTTAAGTCTGTTAGTTATAGTTAGTACTGATAGAAAATAGTTAGTACTGTTAGTCTAGAAGTTAAGTCTGGTAGAGCAAGTTAAGTCTGCCAGCATTAACTTAAGTCTGGCAGTATTAAAGTTAATACTGCTTGGTCAGTTTATTAAGTCTGGTTGTAATTATAGTAATAGTTATCAATTAGCGTTAATCTAGGAAGAGATAAGCATTATCTCTTAACGCGTTTAGGGTTCCTTATGCTTATAAAAGGAACGTAGAATAGCATTGTAAAGATATCAGTTGATTGAGCATTCACAATCAAATAGTAATAGTAATAGCAATTTTAGTATTTTGTTCTTGTGTTCATCTTGGTATAGATATTGATATTCCGCGTCAATATTTGTATTCACGGTTATTGTCTCTCATAGTATCTTTGGATTTATTCAAAGGACTATAAGTCGTTTAAGGCTCATTTAGATCCTGTTGATAAGGACCTACAAGTGGTATCAGAGCCACCAAAGGGACTTTACACAAGATTGAACAAAGATCAAAACCTTTTTATTCCACCAAATCAAGTAGTCATGTCTGCAAACGATAATTTCTCTCTTCATGATGATGAGGAACTTTCTCTTCATGATGATGCATCTTTGAATGGATCTGAACCAACATCCAACAAAAAGAAGCTCACTGCAAACCACCACAAATAATCACCACAAATCAACTTTTCACACATCCAACTGCCTGTCCTTCAAAAAGATGATTTAGATACGTGGGCAAAGAGAGGAACAATTATCTGATTATATAGAATAATGAAGTCTGGAAAGTGATTCAGAATAGGAACTCAAAGAAGCGAGTCACCAAAGGTAAGGATGGTGTATACAGGGTTCTTCCTCCAACCACACAGGAAGAACAGGTTGCTGATGAGAAAGAAAGGAAAGCAAGAACACTACTGCTAATGGCTGTTCCAAAAGATCATCTCAGACGTTTTCATGGCATGGATGATGCCAAAGAGATCTGGGCAGCCATCAAGACAAGGTTTGGTGGTAATGCGAACTCGAAGAAAATGCAAAAAGCTGTTTTAAAAACCAACCGTTTGAGCATTTACTAATCTCTACTAAGGAAGCTGGAGAAAGGGTAAGATAGGTTTCAAAAACTACAATCACAGTTGGATGCCCTTGGTGCTATGTGTCAGATGAAGATCAAATCCAAAAACAAGTTTTTTGAGGTCCCTTCCTCCTGCGTGGGACAGTTTAGCCATGACAATGAGAACGAAGAAGAATATTGACACACTGTCAATAGATGATTTATACAATAATCTGAGTGTCTTTGAACAAGACATCCAAAAGACATCATCTTCTTCCCTAACATCTGATAATGTGGCTTTTCTATCACAAGCTAAAGCCTCTTCAAGCAAGCATAAGTCAAGCCACAACTCAGGAAGTTATAGTTCTTATACCACTTCCTCTTCCAAAGCAACACCAACGGCTACTCCTGGTCTTGCTGATGAAAAAAACGGGGTTTTTTTTTTTTTTAAAATTTTTCCATTCTTTTCTAGCCACAAATGCTGATGATGTGGATTTGATACATGATGACCTAGATCAAATTGATGATCTGGATTTGGAAGAGATGGATATCAATTGGCAGATTGCTATGACTGCCATAAAGATTAAGAAGTTCTACAAGAAGACAGGTAGAAGGCCAAGAGTGGATGGAAAAATGCATGTGGCATTTGATAAGAGAAAAGTTGAGTGTTTCAATTGCCACAATACTGGGCATTTTGCCAGGGAGTGCAAGTTTAAAGGTTCAAAAGAAGGTAGCAGGCAGGAAGCAAGTAGAGGTTTCAATTGCTATGACTGCCATAAAGATTAAGAAGTTCTACAAGAAGACAGGTAGAAGGCCAAGAGTGGATGGAAAAATGCATGTTGCGCATTTGATAAGAGAAAAGTTAATGTTTCAATTGCCACAATACTGGGCATTTTGCAAGGGAGTGCAAGTTTAAAAGTTCAAAGGATGGTAGTAAACAGGAAGCAAGTAGAGGTCAAGATTTCAAGCCAGTAAGAACTGAAAAGGAAGCTTTGATGACTATTGATGAAGGTCAGATCAATTGGGTAGAGCAGACTGAAGATGAGGAACTCAATCATGCTCTAATGGCTTTCACTGTGAATAATGAGGTATCAATGTGTTCTAAATTTACAGATAATATTGAAATGCACAGCGGAATAATAAGAAAGCATAATTATCACTACAAGGTTTTCTGTCATTAGACGTTTCCCCATTACCCAAAGGCTGGAATGACCAACGATTGGGGGGGCCTTGAACAGCCAACTACTGAAGGGGGTGGATGAAAGGAGGCGAGGCGAGTGTCACTAACTAACTAACTAACTAACTAAACGTGGTGTACACACACACACATACCCCTTTACTATTCGACTCACATCAGTCGATGATTCTATGGATGTTTGATAAACTACAAACGCCTATGATCTCTTTATAAGGCGAAGATTCATGGCTTATAGAAGGAAGTAAATCAATAGATATAGGAACTATTTAAATCATATTAAATCACAATAAAATACTTGTCCTAGTCATTATCTTGTAAATCTTTGACCAAATCTCATATAATTCTCAAAATCTTCCGATCTTTTTAGAAATTACATAGTTGCCAGATTTAGTCCTTTTGTTTCATTCTTTTATTTATTTTGTCTCATCAAATCAAGAATCCCAACAGAATGGGAAGATGACTCAAAAACTGGGGTTAGGTTTTGGGTTTACTAAGAAATCTTGTTTTGTTTGTGGAAGTCACAATCATCTAATAAAAGACTGTGATTTTCATGAAAAGACAATGCCTAAAGAATCTATTTTGGGAAAGGGTATTGGTCATAGGGATGTTAGACCAATTTGGAACAACACTCAAAGAATAAATCATCAAAATAAATTATTCCAACGCAGTCCTAACCTAGGACTGGAAGAATACCAGTTAGTACTACCAAGCAGTAAGTAAATACGTAGCTACAACTTAAAAATAGAGTAAATGTTTCAAAATAAAAAATAATTACTTTTCCTAAGTCACATTCACCTATTAGAAGGCCTTTTAATAAATCAACAATACTTAATACCAGGGTTTCAAAAGCAAAAGTTAACACTGTTAAAGTAAATGGTGTTAATACTGCTGGGCAAACAGCATTTGAACTGTTAAGGGACAATTGGTCGATCTGCTGTTAAGGCCTCAGCAGGTTATGTTTGGAGACCTAAAAAAGACTGATTTAAACAATGGCTCCAAAGACAATAGTGGATCATGGATCTCAAAAAGAGTAAATTATATTGATCTACAAGGCAGACTTAAGTCAATAGTAGCTTGGGTCCCCAAGAGAAACCGACTCTCTTATTTTTGTAAAGGGGAATCCACAACAAGCTCTAAATGTACAAAAGGAATGTTAACAGGTATGCTCAGGCAATATGACAGGGAAACAAAGCCTTCTATACTAACTATCAAGATATTGATAGTGGTTTTGTTGCTTTTGGTAGATGTACTAGAGATGGTCAAGATACACATTGACTATAATGTTGCAGATCTTCTTACAAAAGCCTTGATATGACTATGCTTTAGTTTTTGATTGCAATCATTGGTATGCTTAATCCTTAGTGCATGGATTAAGGGGAGGCTCTTTGTGTAACATATGTTGAGTTGAGTTGGATAGAAGGATATACATGATGGCAAGTCTCTAATACTGGTTCGGCACTTAGTTGATACTTGCTGGGTAAAACTGTGTACAGCTGGTACATGAATTTAGTACAGCTAAGCACAAGTTAGTTCTAGCTGTGTATATATGTATTGGTGGTGCTGATAAAAGTTTGAGGGAAGGATATTGCAACAATCATGGATTATTTTCTGTTATGGTATACACCACATAACAACTTGTCATCAAATTCACCATGTCTAACCAGACAAGATAATTTGGCTATTCCAAGGCAACAGCAACATGGTAAACGAAATTCCTCAAATACCGTTGTATGAGCTGATAGTTTGCCAAAAACCTCATACACTTCTAGAACTACAGAATTAGGAATGACTTAAGTTAAATTTGGGAAAAATGGGTCAAAAGTAGTATTTTGATTTGGTTAACAGTTTTTGACTTCTATTCATGGGTTATGCATAAATATAGATCCTCATGAATTCTTACGTGTCTATCTAGTTATTTCTAGTGTGTTTATGATAAATAGAGGCATGTTGTTGCATAACTATTGGAGAAAAAGTTAATACTTCTAAGCAAATGATGGGCAAAAATATTAGTACTGCTAGATCAAAGTTAATACTGTTAGTGTTAACCTTAATTTGTCTATGCTAGCCGTTAGTATTGTTTGGCGGTGAATTAGTTAATCAATAAATTAAATTATAAACAGTTTAAAGATAATTTTGCCGCATACTTCGCATTAAGTTACGCTGAAATGGAATAATTCGTGATACATCTCTAAATTTTAAGCTTTTCTCTTCAGGATAAATCACTATTTATTCCAGTCGATCACATCAAAACCCTAAGTTCATCTATATTTTTCTAACATGCACTTAAATCATTTATCTCACCCTATCATAATCGACCTAGAACCCACAACTTTTAAAACAACGCTTTAAACCTTCTCACACATCTTTAATGGCAAACTTGGAATTCTGTGATAAACACAACATGGTTGCTTTTCTTCAAAAGTCAACTGGGAGTGAGGAATTTCATCAGATAGTAGATTTTCTTGCTGATAGCCATATCAGGTATGCTTTGACTGCTAATCCTACTATCTATGCTTCTCTAATTAAACAGTTTTGGCAGACTGCTACTATCGAAACAGTCAATAATGGAGAACAACAGCTATCTGTCACAGTTGATGTGGCAAACAATTGCTATTATGAAGTCTCTGTTAGGAGACATCTCCAATAAGCAGATGGCAGATGGTTATTAAGTTCTTTGCCCAATACTAAATTTTTAAAAACAACTCACCTCCAATGGGGTAATGTTTCTAATGATGACAAACTCTTTTTCAAAAAGGTAATTTTCATCCCCAATAAGAGATTTTTGATTCCATCCCATCTTACATTGTCAAAAGTCCTAAGAAAACTTCATGGGAATAAATTTCTAGTAATATATGCAACGCAATTATTTGTTTACGCTACAAACAGGACTTTAAGTTTTCAAAGCTAATTTTTTAAAGGTATGGTGAAAAATGTGGATAGTAAGCAAACAAATTTTTAATTGTATACATATAATACAAATCATATTGAATAAAAAGAAAATGCCTTCTTAAACTACACAAGAAAAACGATAGATTGCTCCTTCTTAAAAACAAAACTTTATCTAACAACATGAAAAGAGGTTTTTTAGGGGTACATATACCTCTATTTGATTCTATGTTGGTTCATGACCAACCTGGTCAGGGTGAAGGTCCATTAAGCCCAGGTAGAACCCAACACACATCTACTCTCATTGAAACATCTCCACAACTCCAAAATATCCCCAACACCAATAGGAAAACCAGGACAAGAACAAGAAGAATGGGCATTAGGATACCTCAGTCTGATGTTCCATCAAGTGTTGCAGATGAGGCCATTATTAAGGAAATGCATGATGGATTGGTAAGGGCCACCACTACTGCTTCTAGCTTAGAAGCAGAGCAGGGCAGTGGTAACATTGCTAAGACCCAAACCAAGGCAACATCATCTGGGCCAAGTTCTCCAAGAACTAGCTCAGAAGGTGGTCTCGTGTGCTACTTTACCATGGGGGATATTCCTGTTCAGGCTAGGCCTAAAAGGGTATCTAACTTGCCCAATGAACCACCTCTCAGAGAAGGTAACACATCTCGAAGTGGGGAGGGTAGTATGCAACTTTTGGAATTGATAAATCCTTTTATATAAATGTGTCAGATAAGTAATTCATGGAGGATGAACTTGCAGTCACCAAAGCTTCTACAACAAAAGCCCTTATCACCTCCAACACCACACGGTTTAAAGAAATTGGAGAAACAACTCAAACACAAGAGAAGAAAAACAGTTATTGACTCCTCAGAGGATGAAGGACTAAGTTTGGATGCTAAGGATTCTCCCAAACAGGGGATGATGATTGATGAAATTGATAAAGATAAGAATGTTAACTTTGTCAAAAGCAGAGAGCTAGGGAAGTCACATGATACAGCTGAGCATATGATGGAAAGTGAACATGATGATGATGATATAACTCTTGCTGAAACATTGTTGAATATCAAAAGGAGTGCAGCAAAAGGTAAAGCTATTATGTAAGAATCTGAGCCTCCAAAGAAAATCAAGAAGAAAGAGATGATACAGATAAGTCTTGATGAGGAATTTGCTAAAAGTTTTTATGAGGAAGAGCAAGCATAGATTCTGCAGGATAAAATATATGCAAAACAAGTTGAAGCTCAATGGATTGCTAATGAAGAAAGAATACCTCAAGAAGCAAAGCAGACAGATGAAAGGGAAAAAGTTATTAATTGGAATGATCCTGGTAGTGGTTAAGTATCATGCATTCAGAATTGACCTTTCTCAAAGCTGAAGTGAACGACATGTGTACATATTTTGAAGAATCAGGGAATGATACAAATGAGTCACTTCAAGGGAATGACTATAAAGATATTAGGCCTTATATTTGAAAGAGTATGGATCAAAATTAGGCTTTTGTAACCTAAAATCTGAAATTGAAAAGGAAGTTATGAAGAGCCATGAATTGATCTTCAACAAGAAAGTTCTAAGAAAACAAGAGGAATTAGGAAGAAAAACACTTGCTATTAAAATGAACAAGGAAAAGCAAAGTAAAAGGTGCCAAAAAGACAAAGAGACAGAATATGAGAAGGAGAAGGAAAGAACTTAAAGCCATTTGGAACTGGTTCCACGAATAAGAAATTAGCTATGAAAATTGAATCTTTGGTGTACTAAGTATCCCATAGTTTATTGGAAGAACTCATGTTTCTGACAGAAAACTTTAATGTATTATCAAATCATCAGAGCAGATGGAGGTTTTAAAAGGAAATACAATAATTTAAGTGAGATGCCTTGAATGATTTTGACGAGATAGGTATGTAATGGAACAACACAGACAAGAGAAGAAAGGTATGGCAACACAAGACCAGAAGGACAAGACTTAATGATTATGGGGAGATCTAAGATCTTATTTCAACCCTGATGAAGAAGATGAAGTCTGGAGGCTCAACATTAATCCCCTTAGAGTGGAAAGCCTATTACAAAGTTAATTTTCAATCGACAGTTTTGTTGCATTTGTACATTTATATGTAATCAACTTTTGGTGGTGAATGGTGATTTGAAATTGCGGTGCAAATGGGTGTTAATAATGAAACATAAAAAAGTGATAAAAGATGATCCCTTATGCAAAAACCCACCAAAGCCATAAAAGATGATCCCTCACTATTGCTTGGATTCTTTTTGCATTTGATGTTATACATAGTGATTATGATTAAAAAATCTACAATCTCACGCATATATTAATTGTTCGTGACATAAACTAATATGCTAACAACTTAGATTAATAATTATGTCACGTCATCTATAGGGGCTCAGTTTGAATAATATGACACTTCTTAGGCTACGTGGGATCATCATGCTAGATTATACACAAAGTCTAATTGTTCCAAACAATATCAGCTTGAGAAAGATATTCGTTCACTTCAACATAATGATATGAGCATTCAAGATTTTTATTCAACTATGTCAACCTTGTGGGTTCAAATAGTATTGATTGAACCATTAGAATTGAGCAGTTTTGATCCTTATGTTAAAAGGAGATCAGTGTTTGGTTCAGTTTCTTATGGCACTACATCATGACTTTAAAGGATTGCGAGGTTTGGTTATGCATCTTGATCCGTTACCATCTGTTGATTCTGTTATGAGTGATCTACTTGCAGAAGATATTCTTTTGAAATCTTATGATGATATGAAGATTATTGGGCCTTCTGTTTTGGCTTCTACACATCATACCACGACATCTTATGGCACTCAAATAGGCCTCACTTTAAGGTTTTGATGACTGTGCAGATTGGGAACAAAAAAGGTCATTGGAAATCTCAGTTAACTAATTTCACAGAATCAACAACCACATCAACAATGACCATCTCAATCTAATAACGGTGTTGTTGCACCTTCTTTGGATCCATATTTGATTGAGAAGTTTTAAAAGTTCATGGCCTTACAGCCTCAAGCCTTAGCAACCTCTTCTGGTAACGGTTTGTCATCCTCACATATTGTGTTTAATTGCTAGCACATGATAGGGGATAAAATTTCTTAAAAAATTTCTTCACTAACTCTTCCCAGGTGGAAATATTTCCATTTCCCTCGTTCATCCACCATTCTTTTGCATCCTTTGAAAGTGAGAGAGGGAAGGCTTTCATGCGGAGTTGAAAAGGGCCTACACCGGCTATTTTGACAAAATCTAATATTTCGAGAACCTTGCCGATTTGTCCGATCACATCTTCTTCACACCTTCCGCTGAAAGTATTATTTTGTAGTTCAGTTAATAACTCCTTACTGAATTCGATCTTCACGTTGCTTTCGTTCCTTGGTTCAGCAGGATTTTGTCCTTGATCATTATTCGGAATAGGTTTAGCCATTGTTCATCAAACGATTTCCTGAAATTAATCACAAATAATCAGTAGGACGTGCCCATGGGAAAGGGAACACATAAGACAGAAAATCAAAAGCAAAAAATTATTACTGTTATTGTATCAGATGATGAATATGTCGTATTCAATTAATTTGAATACGCCATATAGGTCGGTTGAGTGCCAGTACGCCGTATAGATCTTACCGAATACGCCGTATTATCATGAAACAAATACGCCGTTTAGACAGTAAAACTCAATACGCTGTCCTGATCAGAAGGTTTGATACGTCGTATCCAACTGGTGGATACGATGTATCAGGTGATCAATTAGAACATAATACTATTTAAAACAATTAAATGCAGGAATTAAAGCAAACAATTTAAACACACAAAGCGAATAAATACAAACATAATTTAAATGATTAGATTACACTAAACTAAATTAAATTAATTAATGGTTAAAAATACCGATAAGAATAAGGTTTAATTATTTCACTCACCGGTAACGGCGCCAAAAACCTGATGTGCTGTCGTGTAGGGTCAATTATTTGATTATCAAGTTTTACATTTATATTTAGCCGACAAACCTAAAACAACACTTTAACGAGCAGTGTACCCGGTCAAGATGGAGTTCGCGGTAGGTAGGGTGTCGAACACTAAGAGTGGAAATTTAATCCTATATTCTATCAGTATTTTAATTAGTCTATTTACTGGTTATACCTATGCTATGTACATTGTCTAATAAAATGGGGGATTCGGCCTGAGAGACTGGCACAGGTTTGGTGATGAAAAATACCAATTCAATACACAATAAACACAAAAGATGAAGATTAGAAGATAGAAAAGCGGTACAAGCCAAATGATAGAAAATTGTATTAGACATATTAAATCCGGTACAATGCTGGTTTGTTTGTTTTAGTGCAATGATTTACTAATCTCGAAGCGACATATCATTCTTAAGACTTAGGCGAGACATCATCCTAAGACCTAGACACAATTAATCCTGTCATAATTAATCCATCCACATAAAGCATCCTTTAGTTTAATTATAATCTATCTTAGAGAATTAAAGAAGTGGTGATCCTGTTAAAACTCTAGCCCAACGAGACTTTACCCACTTATTGTTTGAAGGTGTTTTATTTACTGGTAGTCCACTATTATAATCTTTATCAGTTAATTAAGAGCATGATTGCTGAAACATAAACGGGTCACCTACCGGTCTAACTAAGCTCATAATAAAAAGATAAAGATAAAACGTTATTTGTGGTCCTATTGATCCAGTAATATAAGACACGATATGGAGAGCTATCTCGGTATCTAGATTACTTGGTCTGTAACACCAGACCCAGTTGAATGATAGGTCGCATATTCAAACACATAAACAAGTATGAGGTGATAAACATAATTAAACAATAAACGATAAATTAAGAAATTAATTTTAAAACAAACCAAACATTGAACTTTCATTAAGATGGCTAATACCCGAGGGTATTAGCCCACAACCATTGTAATTATACATGCGTAATCAAACAATTAAAATCGAACGATCAAGAGAGTAAAATTTACACGATGTCTTCTATGGAGTCGTGATTAATTCTTGACCTTTATGGCTGATCTTCTTTTCTAAAATTCGTCTCTGATGAGTATGGTATAAAGAATATGATATTGCACACTGAAAACTTGTTTTTGAGTCTTCTATTTATAGTTGCTGAAAAATACTCGATACGCCGTATCCAAATAGGTCGATACGGCGTATTGGGCTGGATTCCTTAGAGTGCGCGCTACGTTCATAATAAATCTTTGATATCATTCCCAATTTACTTGATTTATTGTATCTTCAAATAGTTATCTTCAGAGATACGGTGTATGTAGATAGCATGGATACGTCATATTGGGAATTAGTCAGACGCGTTTTCTTGTGAAGTCTTGGCGCTGATACGCCGTATCTCTTTAGTTGGATATGGCGTATTGGTGAATTTTCAGAAATCTTCAAATGTCTTTGTTTTAGCTCTAATTTATGCGCCTTTTATCTTATCTTCACAAAACACTCTTGAATTACTGCATTTATCAACTTTAAAGTGATTAAGTGCCAAATAATGCAATAATTATATAAAAGTGGGCAAAATAGATGGGATAAATGATATAATAAAGTGACGTTATTTGATGTCATCAAATATCCCCCCACTTGAATCCTACTTGTCCTCAAGTAGACTTTAGAAAAAAGTTTAGTTTATGAAAATGTGTCCCGAACCGAAGTTAAGGATTTTCCGTTTAAGCATCGTTTTGTCCTAATCACCTGTACATAACCAAGCTCCTCACGAAATATGGAAATGAAAACACTCAGATCACTCAACTAATCTAGGGTGCAACATTTAAGTAGTACGCTCAATTGCTCGGTCGTGATTAGTTTCGTATCATAAGCTTGGCAAGGATACACATCTCCACCGCTAAAGCTAAGGAAGAACAAGTCAAAAGCTAAATTAGGTTAAGAAGGCTTACGGTTGATCATTCAACAGTCTTTCACCATAAGTACCACACCAACAAGGCAGCTGTATCGTATATACACGGCCGTAACGACGGAATAGACATATACAATCCGAACACATCCCTGTTCGTGTTTAACCAGCGGTTAGGATGAAGAATGATATAGGGTAGGGACCTTCTAACTTTCACCAAAAGTCGTCATCCAACAAGGCAGCTGAGACATGCATACATGGCCGTAACGACGGAATAGACATGCATGCTCGAACAAGTCCTCGTTCGAGTAGACACTAAGGTTAGTTGCTAGGAAAGGGAAGTAAAATGGTTGTTAAATAAAATTCACAAAACAAATAGATTAAGCCAACAAATAAGGTGCGGTTGCTAGTAACTTTCCCCCGACCGTTCCATGACAAAGACTCGAATATATAGACAGACGCCTCGATCACAGAAATGACAAAGACAACCAAAGTTGACGTTCCCATAACGGTCAACTTCCCTTACATCCCGCTCTTTACATACTTTTACACAAGTGGTGATATCGGCCACTTTTTACAAAACTTAACATCGTTGATTTTTGTAACGTATCAACGAATAATCGATCCTTCTAAGTGATTCCTTCGGTATAAACTTCTTTTTGAAACGACTATTTTTCTTCCTTCTCTTTTTTTTGCTTTTTCTCTTTTTCCATTTTTTTCATAATACATAATAAACCTCGGTTTGATTCCACCGTCTTCACTTTCATAATTTATCCGGATAATCTTTTCCTTGTAGTACTTCTTCATCGGACATAATTCATAATTGCGAAAAGTAGCGAAACTTACGAGCTACATATTTTCCCATTGCATTGTGCAATTTCCCGACCATTACAGAGATAGAAAAATTTCACTTTGACACAGGAAATACAAAACTTTACACAAAAGCAAAAAGCAACATTGGTAAAATAGGCTTAATCTACACGGTAGGCTAAGGTGCAAAGGTGTAACGAAACATATAATATGGTGTAGAAAAAGAAAGGAATGGCTCAACAGGTTGTTCTAGGGGATTTTACTCTAAAAATGAGAGTAATCAAGGGTTACACGGGATTTAACTAACCAGTGTGGTTAGTTATTTTTACGACATGTAGGCTATTTGGTTTAATCCTAGAAATTTATCAGTTGAACATGTTCTTCCATCTAAATCCATAGTACTAATCATGGCGGTCTCGAGTGATATACCAGGCCAAGTTCTAAAGTCCACTACATCACCGGCACACTCATAATTTTGTGGAATTTTAGTAGACAGTTGGAAACGGAATAGGCTTAATTCTCACAATATGTATCAAGGGTTATAGTGCGCTAGGTAATGTAACTAGTGATTTTTACAAAAGTCATGCTAATTTTTTTTTAATTTTGGCCATTTTTAAGCACTTTGCATGTTATTTTGTAAAAAAGAAGACAAGTACGTTCTAATTCTCCACCCCCCCCCCCCCCACTTAAATTATACAACGTCCTCGTTGTATAGATAAAATAAATAATAAGGAAGAATAGAATTAAAACAGAAAACTTCCTGATGTTTTGCTCGTGATAATTCTCCAAGATGAGTCCTTAAGCAAAAAGTGTGTTGACTAGGGCTTCAACATGCTCGGATAAGTTCAAAACATGTCTTTTTCAGCATTTTCACATATACCATAATCATATTTCAGCAAGTCCTGTATAAAAGATTATAAGACAAAGTTCAAATTCTATTTCCTCTCTCGCTCCAATAGTAACACCCCCAAAAAGCTTTACGTTAGCAGCAATTTCTGGGGGGTTACTTAATAATACACAGCACAAGAAACAAGAGAATACCTCTAAATGTTCGTTTAAAAGTAATTTCATGATTCTTCCTTGAAATTGATAAACATTTTGATCCCCATAATGCATCACAATAAAAAGCTTGAAAACAACCTAACGAGATTTGATCATTTGTATGTAAGTAGAAATCTATGAATGAAATCTTGTCAAATTTAGACTCCAGTGCACATCAAGTAGGTCAAGCATCTAATTCACTTGAGAAAAACATGCTTAAAAAGTGTCAAGAATAAAGTTTTTGAGTTACTTAGATTTGTTTAAGATATAATTGTTGAACCAAGGTTCAGTAAAGTCTGTTGTATGACCAATAAATCCTAAAATGCCTTCCAAAATGTAAGTATGATTTTTAAATCAAAAAGTTGTAACGTATGCTTACCATGCAAACCCAATATGTCACAAAAAATGTACGTATGAATGTGTACCGCATGTTTAAAGCATGTATGATATTTATATATATATCACCAAAATGTTTCAAGTATTATTTGCCACTTAATTAAGGCACATAAATATTCATGAGAGATATAAAATCATAGATTACAATTACTCTAAGTTCCTGAAACTGTGACGTAACTTCTATGTATCCACTTTATTCAAGCATCATTAAGAGTGTACCCGCCATAGTGTGTCCCCTCCAAGAACACCCTGGCATTAATGAAAATAATATGTACCTATCATAGGTGTCCCCTCCAAGAACACCCGAGCATTTCTAAAAATATTCATGTGTATGTAATTGTCGGCCCTGAAGACTCAACCAATCGTATTCTGACATGTTATAGTTAACTTTCGTTTGCCCATGATAGCAAATTCACCCGAACGGGAATTGTCAAGCCCGAATAGAATCTATTTCATAAACATTCGCGATCACCCTCCAAGAGATTTTTACAGTTCATGCAACCTAAGCAGAATCCATAATCAATCGAGTAAAAGTATAGTTGTTGCATCCATAAGAAAAAACCAATGTTGTAACTCACCGTGAGATATCATATGAGTGTATAACCAATTATAGCGGTGTTCACAGCCCAAAAAATAGACAAAGTATTGTATCTCATCGCGAGATATATAAATAAATAGGTAAACCAATTTGTAATCAACCATGTAAATGCATTTATAAACAAGCATGTTCTCACCCTAAAAATATATGTAAAACCAGTAAAAACAAGGGGGCTATAAACTCACATCGATGTTGAAGAACGATTGGCGGGAATGCGCATATTTAAGCACAGCACAAACGGAAAACCGAAATGACTCGATTAAGAAGTTGCAGTTTCCTAAGGGGCCTAAGGCGCCCCCCTCCCTCCCCCCCACACACTAGCCTAGGAAAATGTAATATAGTTTCCCGATGAAGGTTACGTCAACGCGAACAAGTTATAAAAGATTTAGATTTCTAAGTTGTATAGTTTGGGTGGCAGGTAAATAAAATAAATCAAAAGATAAACGCAAAGTGTGTAATATATTCCGTATATATTGCATATTAAGAATGAACAAGTGTATAATTCATATCGTGAATTATATGACAAAGACAAACACCCAAAAGAATAATATGAAGTGTATATAATACGCGACATGTATTTTATATGAAAATAAAATAAAAGTATATAATACCTTGCAAGTATTATATAAGAACCATGAGAAAAATAATCAAAACAACATAATTCAACACGTTTTCGGAAATCACCAATTTAATTAATAAAGCGTTCTTGCATAAAAATAACCGCATGTTTTAATGTTACGAATCATGTAACCGAATTTGTAAAGCTTTTTTTTATTTTTTAAAAGTTATGACCTTATCTTCCAGTCAAAATTATCATATTTTTATAATTAAGTATTGCGTTTAACGACTTTTAACTAACAGTTGCCTTGTTGTAAAAAGTATGTTTCCGTTCGTTTAACTGGTTTTGTATAGTTATAAATTTAAACAATCTTAAAACTATATAAACTTAATCCTTTTTCATCAATCCGAGTGCAAATACTCGGCGCTAAAAAAATATATATATAAAAGTATATCTATATATGATATATATATATATAAATATATTTACAACTAACAGAAATAATAAATAATTAACATTTATTTAACCATTTAAAACCACATAATCCGGTTTTTATATTTATAAAAATTTTCCGATATATTTATTGTTGATTTATATAAACAAACGCACCCTTGTTGTTTCGCTAAACAAACTGCACCTTATGAAAAGAAACAGCAACACCAAAACGCACCCTATTCGGTTTTCGCCTACCCAAACGTAACCAACTGTGATTCTGCGATAACCAAACACACCCTTAATAGATTCTGTCAACCAAAGGCACCTAATTTGGTGTTTCTAACATAACCAAACGTCACCCTTGGTGCTTAACTCAGATCCAAACTCACCCTTTGGACCATTTATGAAACGAAAACGCACCCTTATGTTGTTCAAACCCACAAACCAACTGCACCCTTTCAATTTACTTTAACCCAACACCCCTATTTCTGTTATAACCTAACCAAACACAACCCTTTGGTAGTTAATGACAAAACAAACGCACCCTTACGCTGTTAACCTCGACAAACCAAACACTCCTATGGCTGTTAACCCCAACACACCCCTCTCGTGTTCTGTTAAAACAAAACCTCCCTATTCGTCTTCTGATGACCCAAACGCACTCTATGGGTGTTTTAAGCAAACCAAACGCATCCTATAGTGATTTTATCAACACCAAACGCACCCTTGTGGGTGGTTTACAACAACCAAATGCACCCTCGGTGGTATGGCAGTGTGAAGCGAGGTAGAGATGGTAACGCGGCTGTTGTAGGTGATGGAGTAGAGATGGATATGAAGGTGGTGGTGGTCGCTTAATGACATGGTGAATGAGATGGTATGGTGGTGATGGGTGGCGTCGTGGGAGGGAAATGTGTTTTGTTGATCCCAAGCTTGATCAATTTCTGTTATGTAGTACAAGTTGTTTGTTACCTGGATTAATCCTACAAAAAAAAGATGAACTTAGTTTCTATATCAAAGTGTATGCGGGAATCTACACTTTGATACTCTAGAAGTATTTATCAATGGAACAGTACCAAACAAAGAACAATGAACAAAACACAAACTGCTTCAATATTATTAGATCAATAATACGAGTACTCTTGTAGTACTAGGGTTACAACCTTGAAGCTATACGTTCTTTCTCTAAGATGTATCTCTATCACTCTAAGTCATATGCATATTCCTAAACCTTAACTTAGGACTCCTTATATACACCACAAGGAGTCCTTTACAAGATGAACACCGAAACTTTTAGGATCAATTACAATCATAAACATGATACAAAATCTTCCTAAAATAATAAAATATAAACATTCGCATTTTTACTCATTGCATCCTTTATCCCAATCAGCAGTTTGACCATCACAGTATTAACCTTGCTTCTAGCAGTATAACTAACATCACTCTGATAGTACTAAGTATGTACTTGCAGTACTAACTCCATTAGTACTGTTAGTTATACCTTGGCATATTAACTCTTTGATGAAGATTATCCCTAACAATCCCTCCCTAAACCTATGTGATTTATCTTCAAATCCTAAGTTTCTTCTGGGTTAAATCTTCTATCTTCAGATGATATTCTTCAAACACTCTTCTACTTCTATTACTTGTGATCTGATGAACTTTCGAAGTTCATAAGCTTGTATACTTTCAATGATCCAACCTCCAATCTCTTATTCAACATCTTTGATATCAATTTTCATTAACTTAGAGGACACTTCATTTCTGTAACATATATAAGTAAATCCCATTTTGTATCAACATAATATGAACTCCACACAAATCATAACAAACTTTAAACTTATCACAATAATTCATGTGATTCTTCCTATATTTCATCTTCTTAAATAATCAAAAAAAACATCAGCTTAAATACGTATGCAAATCTCCCAAAGCATCAAATCATATCCTTCTGGTCTTGAAGCACTATACCTTTCTTTGACTAGCCTGTGTAAGTCCATAACATCTTGTCTATCAAAGTCTTCAAGCATCTCACTCAAAACTTATAGTTCTTGGAACTGCCTCTCCTCTGAGATTTGATAATCACAAGAAATTTTCTGTCAAACACAATGTCTTCCAATCCAATTGGAAACTAAGTAGATAGAGATACAACACTTCTGCAACATCTTCGGTCTTGGAATCTATGATCTAAATAACCTTTGAATTCTCCTACCTCATCATGTAGAACCATCTTTTGTCTCTTAACAATACTTCTTGTGCGGTTTTTCTAAGAAGAGATATCTTTCTTTTTTTCACCAGATTCTTTAGAAACTTCTTTCATTTCCTTTTGTGTATCGAACATCTTCTTCTTCCAATGCTTTTTAGGAGACTTCATTCTTCACTTCCATGCCCTAAAACCATAGCTCTATATTTGGTTAAAATCCTAACCTTTCAAAAATTAGCCTAATCTCATTATAAACTTCTTTGAAATCACTATTCTTGTAGTTTCCTGATTCTTCAAGTATTTAATCATATCCTCTTGCTTGGCATTGTATTTGTGTTTCATCTTTAGAGCATGATACCTTATGACTAAAGGATCATTCCAATCTATCTTCTTAGATGACTTGGCTTCAGACATAACTTTTTGCCCTTCCTCTTCATCCTATTGTCTAGCAATTTCTTCATCCCTTGCAATCTGTGCCCTTTGTTCTTCATCCATTTGTTCTTGCAGTCTAATAGCTTCAGCAAGACTTAACCTTTCTTGTTTAAGCTCTTTCTTAGACTTTTTCTTGGGCTCAGGCTCTGTCATTATTGCTTTTCCCTTGTCTTTTCTTGTCCTTTTCTCTTCACTCCTTCTTTTATAAGTAACAGTTCTTCCAGCAGTACTAATATTTACCTCAGTAGTACTAACCATTGGAACTTCACTAGCAGTACCTTTTGTTGCTCCAGCAGTACTAACTTCATAATTTCCTTTCTCACTGCTTCCTTAATCTTGAATGACTTCAGTGGGAGTCACTTCTTGAATAACAGGTTCAGTTTTAGTGCTTGCTTTCTCTTAAACCTCTGCATCAGATAATTTCCTCCCCTGTTTGGAAGAATCATCTTCAACATCTTCATCATCTTCAGAAAGGACAACCCAAGCTCTTTTCCTTGCTTTCTTAGTCTTGACTTTAGCCTCTAACTTCTTAATCCCGAGAATAAGCTTAGTGAATGCAGAACTATAAGTGTGCTTAGTCTTCTTCAAATCATCCTCTAAGACTTTAATTCTCTCAGATAGTTTGGTAACCAAATTCGTCAATTCATTTAGTTTCAAGCTACCCTCAGCACTTCCATGTGAGTGAACAACATGGAGAGGTGATTCATTAGGTGTAGGAATATGTTATTCTGCTCTAGGTGATGGTTGTATTGGTTGTGTTGGAGATGGGAATGATACAGCAGCAATGGTATGATCAGGTGAGTGTTTCAATTTAATGGTTTTTTTTTTTCCTTTTTTTTTTTTTTTTTTTATTTCTTTTTTATATTTTTTTTTTTTTTTTTTTTTTTTTTTTTTTTTTTTTTTTTTTTTTTTTTTTTTTTTTTTTTTTTTTTTTTTTTTTTTTTTTATTTTTTTTTGTTTTTTTTTTTTTTTTTTTTTTTTTTTTTTTTATTTTTTTTTTTTCAGTGAGTGTGAGGTGAGGATGTATACTGAAGAGAAGTAGAAGTTCAGAAAACATTTAGCATAGTAGGAAATAAAGCAACTCTGCCTGACTATCCCTTTGTAGGCCCCTTCATATTGTTAAAAATTTGAAGCTAAGAGAGGGAAACAAATATGATCTTGAGTGTTGTTGAAGTTGTTTCCTCTGCATATCTAGGCATATTTGAATGAACCTAGGGTACATTAAAAACTTATGGGGGCTTGAAATATTGGACACCATATGCTCAAAAATCAACCTAGAAAAATTAAATTTCCTATTGGTAGCTAAACAATAATAGCAGTTTAAATTACCTAACTAACTTGCTCCTAAGCAGTTCTTCTTTGGGCTAAGACTGTGAAGAATAGTGTAGATAAGAAACCTCAATTGAGGTGAAAAAGCACCCTTTTGAAAAGTTAACTTGTCTAAATCTGTGCGATATCGCATGAGTGCTAACTGCTCAAAAATCTTCAAGTTAGGTATAGAAGTAATACCATCATGATCATCTAACTTGAGATGTCTTCTTAAAGATGCTTCAGTGAGAGTCGTTAAGTGACCATCAATGGATAAGCATAATCAGTACTTCTCCCATTATCATCAGTATAGCTTCAGCTAACCACCAAAATGTTTAATAAAAGAGATATAAACATCTGGCTTCTTTGTAAGTGCATAGCAAATGTGACTTCGATTTAGGAAATCGATGACTTGATGAAACCCTTCACTGCTTATAGATTTCTCTAAAAACGCTACCATGTTGTGCTTGTCATAAAATTCCAAATTTGCCATGAATAAAAATGTGAGTAATCGTGTATGAAAATATGAAGGCTGGAGAAAGTTAATTGAGATTATATAGAGAAAACGTAAAGATATGGTTTGACCGACTTAAAGAAATTGAGTTTATCGTGATTAAATCAACGAATATATAGAAAGATCATGAAAGTCTAAACTATCAAACCCATACAAAGGTCTTTGGCGGAAATATCTCACGACCTATTAATTAATGAAAAATTCTGTTAGGCTCCAAACAATACTAACGGTCTTCCAGCAAGTATCAAATTTGTCTAGCATACCAAAATTATAGCCTAGCAAATAGTAACTTCTCCACCAAAAGCAGTACAAACTCCAAAGTTCTTTTTTGTATTATTTAAAAATAGCTTCACTACAAATCTCTCCCCCCCCCCCCCCCCGGGGGGGGGGGGGGGGGGGGGGGGGGTTAAAAAACACCCCCCCCCCCCTTTCTGTTTTTAACTCACAATTTATCTCTTAATTCCTTTTAACTCACGTGCACTCTGTCTTTTTTCACACTCTCTCTTTCTGTTTTAAGCTCACCATTCTCTCTATTCTATGTCTCACAAATTTTACACAAAGTATAGTTTTTTGGCAAACTACCACCAGTAATGTTTGAGTAGTTCTTTACCAATAGTCCTTTGCTTGGACTACAATACGCATTGAAAAAACATGGTGCATTGATGACCTTTAGTAGTTTTGAGTAAACTATCACTATCAACGATTGAGTAGTCATTAACCATAGCCGTTTGCACTAGACAAGTCAATTCTTGATGTCTATTAGACATGTGAACTGATGACCAATGTGTGGTGGTGTTAAAACCAACACTTATAGAACAAACATCATTCCCTCCCTTCAAATAAAGCATCATTGATAACCAATTTCACACTCCCCAATTAGCTTAACCTGAAAGAGTTAGCTCAAAACCAGAAAAATATAATCTAACATTTTTCTTGTTAGCTTATAAATGTTTACGTAACAGGATTAACAGTGAGGACATAGAAATAACGTAGCAGTACTAACTAAAAGTAACATGTTTGACCAATATTTTTTAAATAAATACTAGCAATACTAATTATAACTAGCAGAATTAATTTACAAAGACTTAACATACTAACATTTAACATACTTTACAAAAAAGCCCAAACAATAGATATGGGCATTAGGGAATTTAGCATTCCAATAACTTGAAGACTAAGTACAAAATCTACCACATCAAAACCTTTTGTAAGAAGGAGCTGCACATTATGTTCATTGTCAATCTTAACCATTTGAATCAACTTTTAGCATTGCAGTCTCTTGATAAAATGATGCCAAATCAAATATGTTTTTTGTTTTTAGAATGTTGAACATGATTTTCTATTATGCAGAAAGTATATTAATGTCGATATAAAAAACATTAATTCATAAAATTATATACCCATAGACCCGCATTTGGTTTTGTATCCAAGAACCTTCAAACAACTGCAGCAGCCACATTATTCAGCTTAGTTGTAGAAGTAGCAACTACAGTTTGTTTCATGCATTGCCAGAGATCACTATTTCCTAAAACTGACAACCTCCCAATTCATGACCTTCCTACTTGTGTAGCATCCATCAAAAGTCACTGTTAGTGTAAGCAACTAAATCAAAAGAACTTAGAATACCAAAGTCCTAATGATGGTTTTCCTTTAAGGTATCTAAAGATTCTCTTAACAGCTAAGAGATGGGAAGACTTTGGAGAAACCTGAAACCTTGCACATGCACACACTGCAAACATGATATCTGGCCTGGATGCTGTAAGGTACATCAAAGAGCCTATCATAGATCTATAAAGATGTTCATCAACATCAGCAGCATCTCCATCTTGAACCAAAGGCTTTTCCAAATCTGTTGGAGTAGAGGCAGACTTCACATCTGAGTAGTTGAACTTTCTCAAAATCTCATGGACATATTTATCTTGACTGATAAAAATTCCTTTCTTTTTCTGTTGGACCTGTAATCCCAAAAAGAAGGTGAGTTCTCCCATAGAACTCATTTGAAACTTATCCTTCATAAGCTTCTCAAACTCATCACATAATTCCTTCTTTGTAGATCCAAAGATAATGTCATCTACATAGATTTGAACAAGCAAGATATGTCCCTTATGTCTTTTGATGAACAAGGTTTGGTCAATCTGTCCTCTTTGAAATCCATTGCTCAAAAGATAAGTGGCCAAAGTGTCATACCAAGCTCTTGGTGCTTGATGGAGTCCATATAGTGCTTTCACTACCTTGTAAACTTTATTAGGATGGTCAGGATCTTCAAAACCTGGAGGTTGACATACATATACCTCCTCTTCAATCTGACCATACAGGAAGGCACTTTTGACATCCATTTGGTAGACCATAAAACCCATATAAGAAGCATAAGCCAGGAATATTCTTATTGCCTCTATTCTAGCCACAGGTGCAAAGACTTCATCATAGTCTATGCCTTCTTCTTGTGTATGTCCTTGAGCAACAAGTCTTGCTTTGTTTCTGATGACAATCCCCCTTTCATCTTTCTTGTTTCTGTAGACCCACTTTGTACCAATTGCTCTATGACCTTTAGGTAAATCTACAAGAATCCAGACCTTTTGCAGTTTGAACTGAAGAAGTTCCTCCTGCATTGCTTCTACCCATGCTGGATCTCTAAGAGCTTGAGAAATTCTTTTTGGTTCTTCCTGAGAGAGGAAACAAACAAAAAGACATGTATGAAGATCCTGATGAGACTTCCCTTCATAGATAGCACTAAGAAATCCTTTTTCAGAGTAAGAAGTTTTCATCCTTCTTGTCTGAACAGATGACTGCACATCACCAATCACATGCTCAATTGGGTGATCTTTGTGAATTCTTGTGTGAGGAGTTGTAGGGACTTCATAAGATTGAGGAATGTTCCCCAATTCAATTTCTTGGTCCTCCACATGTGAGTCTTCAGATGCAGGACTAGGTCCTACCAAGTCTTCAGGAGTAGCAGTATTAACTTCAGGGAGAGCAGTACTAACTTCTCTACTACCAGTATTAACTTCTTGCCTGGCAGTATTAACTTGTTGATCAGCAGTACCATTATTCTGAAGATTGCTACCATCATGAGACTCTTCTGTAGCATCATCTTCATCATGTAACTCATCTTTATCTTCTATTTGAGCATCATCAACAATATTTGGTGAAGCATCACCAAAATATGAAGCATCCTTCCAAATTGGCATTGCAATCCAATCTTGATCTTGTTGAGAAGATGTGCTAGACTCAGAAACTCCTTGTATACCTGCAAAATCATTAGAAAAAGTCCCTGCAACCACTGGTACATAATTCATTGATTGGGTTAGAGAATCAAGATCAAACAGCCACTTTGGACCATTTCCTTCTATCATAGGCTTATTCTCTAAGAACCTAATATGCAAGTTTTCCTAAACTTTTCTGGTTCTAATGTTGTATACCCTAAAAGCTTTGCTACTTAAGGAATATCCAACAAAGAAACCTTCATCACTTTTTCCATCAAACTTGCCCAACTTATCTAAGGTATTGAGAATAGTAACATGACATCCAAATGGTTTCATGAAGCCTATAGCTGGTTTAATACCTCTAAAGAGTTCATAAGGAGTCTTGTTATGAGGCTTGACTATTAAGACCCTATTCTGTACATAGCAAGCAGTAGAAACAGCTTCTGCCCAAAATGTTGTAGGTAACTTAGAGTCAGCTAACATTGTTCTAGCAGCCTCAATGAGTGTCCTATTCTTCCTTTCAGCTACACCATTTTGCTGAGGTGTCCTTGCTACACTATATTCTCTTTTAATACCTTTTTCCCTACAGAACTCATCCATCACTTTGTTTTTAAACTCTGTCCCATTATCACTTCTGATTATTTTAACTTTCTTATCCACTAGGTTTTCTACCTCTTTGATAAAGTTTTTAAGGATCTCACTAGTTTCATCCTTAGATCTTAAAACAAGAAACCATGAAAAATCTACTATAATCATGTGAGTGGACTAACTAAGCAGTACTTTTTATGCATTAGACTACTAACAAAAGTTAGACCAAAGAGATCCATATGCAGCATAAACAATGGCTTAGTAATGGGATTAAAGGCCTTGGTCTTACAAGAGGCTCTGTGTTGCTTGCCTTTAAGACAGGCAACACATGTTTGGTCATTCTCAAATCTTTTTAAGGGCAGATCTCTTACAAGATTTTCTTTGACAAGTTTATTAATATTCTTAAAATTTATATGACCAAGCCTTCTATGCCATAGCATTGATTCTTCAGATGTAGCCTTTGCAACTAGACAAGTTAAACTATCTTTAGGAACTATGTTTTTCATATCAAAACTGTACATGTTATCCTGTCTAGGAATTTTAAGAAGTATCTGATTTTCATCAGGCAACTTAAAATTAGGAGATAGGACAAGACATTCAGAGTCAGTAAAAAGAACATAGTTCTTTTTGTCACACATTTGTGAGACACTAAAGAGGTTGAACTTTAACTCTTTGACAAAGTATACATCATCAAAATCAAGATTATCAGTTTTAATAGTACCTTTGCTAGTAATTCTGCCTCCATAGGCTCCTCTACCAAAAGTAACATAACCTCCATCAAAGTCTTTGAAATCTGAAAGATGGGCTATGTTTCCAGTCATGTGCCTTGAGCATCCACTATCAACAAAGCCTTTATCATTTAGTTGTGAATTGCTCTGCACAAAAAACTTATGAAGTTAGTTTTCCTTTAGGGACCTAAGCCCATTACTGACTTGGATCTATCTGCCTTGTCATCAATGAATTATATTTGTTGAAAACCAGTGATGCACCATTGGGTTTGATAGGTCTCCAAACCTAACATGCTGAGGGCTAACAAACATAAATCCCCTTGCCCCTGACAGTATTAACAGTTGATCTAAATGGCCTACCAGTATTAAACCTTTGATTAAAACACCTTTTTGTTAATGTTTGTCTCTTGAAAAGGGTCCTGTGAACATTGATTTGTGCTTAATTTTGAAAAATTTGTCCTCAGTCCTAGCACAATGAATTGCTGATATTTGGGGTGAGCATATAAAAAGGCCTAACAGTATTAAAAGACTAGTATACTAAAAGGACACCAGTGTTAACAGACCTAACAGTATTAAACAGGCCTTACAGTATAAAAGATTTTAGGCAGTCCTTCATTAAGACTGCTCTTGAGCTATATGTTTGTGGCACAGGGATGACAGGTTTTTAGAATAGAGTCATTTTCCTTTTTGATAATTATTTCCACTTAACTATTCTTTTCCCTCTGTTGGTTAGGACACTGTATGAAATGTGATCAAAACTTCCACATATAAAACTTGCTTGTTATTAAATACAAATTTACATCCTAACTGATTGGATTTTTTGACCATCCAATTCCTTTGGTTTCCCCGAGTCTGTTGTGACCTTTACATCTCAGCATAACTTCATTGCTACCTAACAGGGTTTTCTTTTTAGCAGCAGTAGAAATAACAGTTTTTCTTTAGCTTAGCTTAGACCCATCTTGTCCTCATCATCTGACACCCACACCTTAATAATTGGAGCATCATTAATTCTTCCTAACTGTTTTCTATTTATTGACAGTACTCTACATGATAGCAGGATAGAAAAAAATTTTCTTTTCAAATCTTTGTCAACCTAAGTGGAAGACTCAAAAGAGCTAGTTAGAATCAGTTTATTTGATGTTGTTCCAAGATCATCAGTATTCTCCGTAGAATTATCTGACTCTTTACATAACCAGTGTGGGCTTAAACTATAATCCCCCTAGACCATACTCATTAAACCGCAGTTTCATTGAATTCCTTCAAGACCTTAATAAGATAAAGGTTCAAAAGTTGTTGGTCTATTAAGAATCAAAGGATGAGGCGAGGGGACATCATTATAACCTACTCCTTTCTTGCTTTTGTCAGTTATCTGACTTTCTAACATTTCATTTAAGTCTTTAGCAGATTTATCAAACTTTGCAATTTTAAAATCAACTCCCTCCTTTTCTTGTTTAACCTTTTCAAGCTCAGTCCTAAGTAATCCTAACTCATATTCTTTGCAACCTACACTTCTTTTAAGTAGAGCAATTTCTTTCCGAGACAAAACTTCATGTTCTTATATTTAACAATTTGCACTTCCTAATTTGCTAAACCTCTTTTGTATGTAGCTGCTTTAAAATCAGCATCACTTAATTTAACAAGCAAATCATCATACTGTTTCTTTAGAGCTTCATAGTTTTTTAGACAATTTTTTAAACAAGATTTATTATTTTTTACCTCAGAATCTGAGAATGCCATGAGAGCCATGTTTGCCTGAATCTCTTCCTCTACCATGTACTTCGCACGGTACGGGAGAAGCCAGCACCATCCTATAGCACGACATTGCCTTTTCAAAAGCATACATTCAATCTTTACAGTCGAGTTGAGCCTACCTTTTATATCAAATTTCTATGTCTTTACTCCCGAGTGCTCTACATTCCCTAGCAAAATGTCCCATTTTATGGCAGTTGAAACATTCTACCTTTGATTTATCATATCCAACAGTATTGCTTCCATCAATGATGATTTTCCTTCTAATTCTCTAATAGAACTTTCTTGCCCTCATGCTTAGTAGTGCCATATTCCATTTTAAATCCATTTCTTCCAAATCATCATCATGAAGTTGTTCAAGGTCTTCATGAACTAGTTGAGACCCATTTCATTGAGTGGATAGAAAGGCATATACTGTGGCATCAGTAAAGCTAGCAGTACAAATTTCAGTACGGGCAGTATTAACCTTTGTGGTAGCAGTACTAACTTCAGGGTTAACAGTATTAATATTATTAGTACTGCTTGCACCTGAAGTAGTTACAAATGCTAAGTTTTTATCATCATTACTTGCACCAGCAGATTTCTTAACCTTCTGTTCAAAAATTTTGAAATTGTTGTACAGACCATCCAAACCCATAGTATCAAAATCAGGTTTGTTCATCCAAACTACAACATGTATATCCCATTCAGAAGGTAAGCTCCTTAAAAAATTTACATTTAGATCTTTTGGAGGAGTAACCACACCTAGAATTGCCAATCTACTAACAAGCTTTTGAAGCCTGTTAAAGATAGAATCAAGTGATTCTGAGCTTGAAGCACTAAAGTTTTCATACTGTTGTTTCAACAGAGCCTTCTGTGTCTTCTTTGTTGCTTCATTACCTCCAAATTGAGCTTTAATTGCAGCAAACATTGATTGAGCATCACAGCGGTCGATAGGGTTTTTAAAAAAAAGTAGATGTCATTGGCAGTGCATGGAGCAGTAGACTCTTGCATTTACATCATTCTTTTTACATGTCTGTTCTTCAAATATACAGGCACTTCATCTTTGTTGTTGTTGATGTATACACTTCCTGGATGGTTTGTTACAGAGATAGGTACCCTTACTTCCCATTCTCTATGACCCCCCATAGAGCATAATCCTACTGGATTAAAATACTGTTTAAAATTCCTGATACTCCACATCTCATACTCCCCGAGTTTGAGCATAGAAGCTTAGCCAAAGCATTGTTTCTTATTCTCTAACTCCGTTACTTCTAGATCAAAGTTTCTCAAAGCACAGGCTCTGATACCACTTGTTAATCCCAAGCCTTGATCGATTCTTTACCTTGTAAAGTGTATGTTACCTTGGATGAATCCAAAATAACAATGGTAGAGACTTTGTTTGTATATCAAAGTGTATGCAGAATCTACACTTCAATACTCTAGAAGTATTAATCAATGAAACAGTACTAAACAATGAACATTGACTGAAAACACAAAATGCTGTCATATATAGATCAATAATACAAAAAGAGTATCTCTTGCCTTAGTATAGGTTACAACCAGAAGCTATATGTTTTCTCTCTCTAGAGGAAGTATATCTGTCTCTTAAGTATATTTAAAACCTTAACCTAGGATCTCCTTTTATACACCACAAGGAGTCATGTACAAGATAACTACCGAACTTTTAGGATCAATTACAATTAAAATCATATACGTATCTTCCTAAAATATATAAGATATACATTCCATATTTATCTCTTTGCATCCTTATCTCCAAGTCAGCAGCATTAACCATCAGCAGTATTAACTTTCTTCTAGCAGTATTAACTAACACTGGCAGTACTAAGTTTGTACTGGCAGTACTAACTCCATTAGTACTGTTAGTTATACCTTGGCAGTATTAACTCTTGATGAAGATTTATTCCAAATAATGTCATCTACCGATCGAGCTCGAGCACAAAGCCTACTGGGCCTTGAAGCATGCAAACTTTGACCTTGAGACCGCAGATGATCATCGAAAAGTTCAACTCAATGAACTAAATGAACTTCGTGATCAAGCCTATGAGAACTCTTTGATATATAAAGAGAAAACAAAGAGGATCTATGACTCTAAGATCAAAAACCGTGTTTTCAACGTCGGTGATCAAGTCCTCCTCTTTAACTCTAGATTGAAGATGTTCTCGGGCAAGTTAAAATCTCGTTGGTCCGGACCATTCACCATTTCCCATGTCTTTCCATATGGCACCGTCGAGTTATCCCAAAACTCAGGGCCAAACTTCAAGGTGAACGGTCATAGAATTAAGCACTACTTTGGAGGAGACGTACCACAAATGGTTGTCCCGGATCTCCAAACCTTCCCCAAGGAAAAATGAATTCGGAGATTGGGTCAATCTTAGTGACCCTAAACAAGCGCTTCGTGGGAGGCAACCCATGCTTATCCGTAGTTATATTATGTAGTAATGAATAAGTGTTTTTTTGTTGTGAGGAGGTGTGCCTCTTTCCATTCTCGTTTGCTTGTGTTTTTGTGATTGTCCAGGATTGTCCCGGATTTTTGAAGCCTCTCGTGCTCGCGGTTTTGTCCTTCGATCACTCAAGCTTCAATCCTCGAGCTTTATTGGTAAAATCCAATATCCTAATCTAATCGACTAACGTTTATCTTTAAGCATACTTAATAAACGGCTTAGGATTTACGTAGAGACCCTTCTTAAAACATTGAGGACAATGTTTAATTCTAGTATGGGGGGATCTATCGATTTGATTATGCCTGCAGTCGTTGTTTTCACGTAATCCTGTTTTTACCACCAAAATTTCAAAAAAAATGAAAAAAATTTAAAATTTTCAAAAATAAAATAAGTGTTTTGTCATAATTTTTGGACTTTCTATGCTGTAGACAGAGAATAAAATTGACTCGATCGAGCGTTGTTGAGCTCTAGCTGTCCGAACTTTTAGGCTAAGCGTTCGCGGAAATTCACGAAGAACGAAAAATGATAGAGTTAAGTATGAGTTGGATGCTAAACAAGGATTATTTGGAAATCTTAAGAGCTCATGTATGTAATTTGTGGCTTTTTCTCCCATAAGCTCCTAACCGGACTAATAATACGTGCTATTTTTGGAGATTAAACTTAAATCAACAATTTTTATGTAGTTAATAGCAAAAAATTTAGTCTTAGTTCAAATTTATACTTAAATTTTTCAAAAAGAAGTCTTCTCTATATCGTGAAGTAAAAATGAATATATATATATATATATATATATATATATATATATATATATATATATATATATATATATATATGATGAAAAATGAAAAAAAATATAATGAATAATAATTATAAACTGTGGGCTGATAAAAGTTTGCTGCATCTTGCCGGCTCACAACCGATGTTGCAGCCTTCTAAAGAAAGCCCATAGTAAGAATAAAAATCTGAGATTGATAAAAGTTTGCTACATCTGCCCGGCTCCCACAACACGATGGTTGTAAGCCTTTAAAAGGTCCGAATAGGGTTACAATTGCAATCAATGTATATGTTTAAATAATAAGTTGAATTAATAAATAGATCTCTTTTTGTTCAAATTTTAAATATGCTTTTGAACTTTGACTATTTCATTTTAAGTTTTTAAATAAGCTATGTATATACGGAACCATAAGATTTTTGAAACCTAAGGTCCGTGAGTCCGATACTGAGTCTCTGTGGGTTCAAAAAGCCTGTCCCTTAGCCGGAAGAAATTGGGATGTGCCGATACGAAAGTCGCTACAATTGATGGATCTCGCCTTCAACTCATTATTCTCAGTGTAACGTTAATCATAGAATTTTGCAAAACGTTGATCCATGGTTGAAATTCAAAATGGCATAGTTACCTAATATATAATAATTGTCGGGAGTGAAAAGTTCACAAGTTGCAAATATGAGTAGTATTAGCATCTTAACTAATATTTAACGGTGATTTCGTTTTAAGCTTGGTTTGGAATGAGTGAAAAGTCGGGGACGATGAATTTATCCTTTTTGGGGCATTTTCAGATCGAAATGCATCTTGTTCTATGATCCCTAACAGTTATGAAAATAATAAAAGTCGGAATATGTAGTTAGTTGCTAAAAAAAGAGAAAAGAAAAAATGAAAAATATGTGTAAGAATAAGTGTATATCTTTGAGAATGGTAAAAACAGGGCTTTTCTAAACTCTTGATTCTTTAATTACCCTCGATGAACACTTAGCTACTTTTCAAGATAATTAGTCGAGGGGGATCGAGATTCTTAGTTTTCTAAGTGCTTACTTATAGCATTGCGTGAGGACACGACAATGTCTTAGTACGGGGGATTTTGGTATGTGTTTAAATACACATACCTTTGACCACTAAAAATGGACTTAAATGACAAAAAACATACCAAAAATACATTGTATTTGTATGTTTTGCATTTGTATTGTGCAGGAAACGAATATCTAAGAAAAGGACAAAATCGAAGCCAAAACGACAAAACCGAGCATGAGAACGGAAAGACCGTGAGAAGTCAAAAAGACAAAGTCAAAGTCAACAAAAAAAGTGAAAGTCAAAGTCAACCCCGGGAAGTGGCATTGGAAAAAACATCGAAAACTGAACCCGAAAACCTAAATTTCCAAAAGTGGGCCCACCCGTACCCACCTAGTGGGCCCGGGTCAGCTCACTTATACTTTATAAACCTTATAACCATAAACCTTATAAAAAGCCCAAAGTCTTTTTTTTATAACCGGCCCAACAAACAAGCCCAAACCCAAAGCCCTTAACAACCTGTTAACCATTCCCCTTATAACCTTTACTTTGTTAGTCCCAAAAGGACTAACGATGCAAACCTTTATACTCCTTCAAGGGCCAATTTTGCAAAGCACAAGGACCATCCCTGTAATATCCCTATACTTCTTCAAGGATCAAACTTGCCCATTTTCCAAACTTTTAAAGAGGGCGCAAACAACTGTTTATCTCCCATACACTCAGTGTGTGTCCTGTCCTCACTACCCGCCAAAATGCCAGGATATGGTTTGGGGGGGGGGGGGGGGGGGGGGTTTTCTATTCCCCTTCTCTCCTCTTGTTACAAAAACACACCACACCTTATCTCACAAATCGCACCTGGCAATCCTATACTCCCCTATTCGTCAAGGAATCAAGACAAAAGATAAAGGGCTATGATCAAGTGACTTGGACACTACTCAAATTCAATGGCCAAGATGAGTCTTTGAAGGCTCTCACACAACAAACACACCTGCAAGAGCTCTCATAAAGAAAGCACACGCCTAGAATCTTCTATGGCTTAGTATAAATAGGCTCATTTGTAAGCCTTTGGGAAGTAGTTTTTTTTAAGTTAATTTTAGTTTAAGTTTTTCACCTAGTTAAATTTTATTGTAATCTTTTAAATATTGTAATGTTTCTTTTTATGAATTAATGAAATTTCAAGTTCTAGTTTAAAAATTGTTTTACTTATTTGTGTTTAAAAGCTATCAAGAATCTTGCATAAGCCTTTTATAAGATAATTATTTAAGAATATTGTTAAACTATTTTCATTTATATATAAGGTACTTAAGAAAATTTTACAAAAAAAAATATCACCCTCAAATACCACAACTTAATGGATGATAAGCCAAATTTGGCATAAAAAAGAGCTTAAATGGAACTACAAGCTCTCTTGATAGCAAAGAGCTTATTAGATAAGCTCCTTTTTGAGCTCATTTGCTGCCCTGTTTTGAGCAATGGCCTTGTATAGATTCATTTTTTCCATTTTAGCTTATTTACTAGTTCAACTGTCTTATTGTGCTTATTACTGCTTAAATTCATATTTATGTTTGCTTATGATGATTTAGTGCTATATATGCTTGTTTTTTTAAGTTTAGAGATCATTTGCTTAAGTTTTCTTATAATCTGTCACTTTTTAGCTTTAAGTATTGCATAATATGTTTTAGCTTATTTGAGTGCTTATTTGTTATTGAAATATGCTTAATATTGTTTAGTAGTCGAGATAGGAGCGTGGAGAGATCTGGTCTTAAAGGTTTGTTCATAAAAATTTTAAGTTTTCAGTAAAAAATGCATTTTAAGGGTTTTAAATGTGAGTGTAGAGGTGAGTTAAGTTTTGATAGGTCAAAATGGGTCAAAATGAGATATGTCTTTTGGGTCACTTTAGTTTAGCTTAGATTAGTCCTAAGAATCAGTGTGTTTATGTTTTTAAGTTGTAAATCTCATTTTTATGGTTTTAAGAGTTTGTCGTTTAAATCTGTTAGCTTTTAGCTTATTTTATTTGCTTATTTGATTGTGCTTTTGCTTTTTGAGCTTTTTGTGATGTTTTTGTGTTTATGCATGTGTTAAATCAGGTTTAATCGAAAGTCCAAAATAGCCTGCAATGTGATTGCATATTAGGCCAAAACTGTCAAAATTTGCTAAGTATTGAAAAAATTTGAGAAATTGCTTTTTCAATGAAACAAGATCAATACGTCGTATCCAGAAGACCAATACGCCGTATTGGAAATAAGGAATTAATATAATATTCTGGAAGATATCAAGCGTGGTCCCTACTCAAAGAAATCCCCAATACGTCGTATCCAACCCTTGGATACGTCGTATCGAACTGACTTCCAGACCTTATAAATAGAAAACTCAAAAACGAGTTTAAAGTGTACTAAATCATATTCTCGATACCTAAACCATAAAAGTCAATTTTCAGAGGAGAAAAAGAGCAGAAAAGGTCGAGCAACTTTATCAATTCCATAGGAGACAACGTGTAATTCTATATACTTTAGTAATCGTTCAGTTTTTGGTATCATTCGTTAACTCGGTTAGTTTACCTTGGCTAAATAATTGCTTTTGTATTTATTATGACGTTTGAAGGCTAACACCTTCGGGTATTAGCCATTATTATAAAGATCTGAATGTTTGGTGTAACACCCCCAAATTGGGTCGCAGCGGAATATGGGTTGGGGGTGGTACTTCATAGATCAATAGCACAAGATATATAAGAACGACCTTTAAAAGTGTCGTTTAAAACCGATACATTAGATTTAGAAAAATGTTTGATACAAAAGCCCGAAGCTTTACATATTCGTTGTTAAATTATACAAAGATTCTAGTTCATAACAAATGATTCTCCAAAATGTAATGCAACCAAATCTTTAATGCAAATGACTTCCAAAATAACGACCACCAATGTATCCCTTGCACCTCGTACCTTATTGACCTCCTGAGAAAAACATGATTTAAAACGTCAACAACAATGTTGGTGAATTCATAGGTTTGTAAAATGTATAATGTAGGACCGCAAGATTTCCCCATGATAATGCAACAGATGCAAACATCATAAAATGTAATTAC
>BQNB010033684.1:36229-52130 GCA_026074375.1 Tanacetum coccineum | reverse complement strand
GAGTTTCGTTTATCACGCGGACTTATGAAAAGGCTTATAAGTCGTAAGTCTGTATAAGCCTCAACCCCATAAAAGGGCTAAAAAATTTAGACCGAAGATTTTGAACCGTAAATTATTTATTTACCCACAAAAATATCTAACATATATCAAAAACTCATTTAATTATGTCTTTTTTTTAATAATTTTGCAATAATAAACCTCAGCTTATTTGCCAAAGGGCAAATGACACAAAAAAGTACTCAACTAAAGGGTCATTTTCAATCAAGGTATCGTACTTTTTTTCTTGCATAAAAAGGCACCCAACTTATATTTTTGGCCAATTTGGGTATTTTCGTTAAATATTTAACTATCATCCGTTAAGTTTTACATTTCAAGTCCACCGGCCACTACCACTACCACCACCACCACCAATCATCTTCGCCACCACCAAGCCTCCCCACCACCATCACTACCAAACACCGCCTCCACCATGAACCCCACCCACCACCACCGTAAATCACCAACCGTACATCACAAAAATTGATGCTAACAAATCTTGCAGATTTTACTAAATCAGTTTCCAAACTCGTTGACATCAAGTGGAATTATATTACCAAATTTTAAAAACTTGTTTACACATTTTAACAACCATAGATCAAAGGTCGAACCAGTAGATCCACACTGATGATCGGAATTGTACCATAGGCCAATAATTTAATGAATAAAAACAGAAGTCAAATTGTAAAAGTACCGGATGATGCAGGAGACTCGATATAAATAACCCAAACAGTAATGTTAAATATTTAAAATCCTCCTAAATAAAACATGGCGTAATCTAATGTTGTTTGGCTTTTCCAAGTAGGCCATGATACAAGTTATCCCAATTGTCAATACATATATATTTAGGAGAATTTGTTAGCGTAAAACTATACTCATCTAGTAGCATCAGTATAGAAAGATCAGAAACCAAATACGGTTGTGCCAGTGATATTAGATGCATAAAATATTGAAAAAAAACCAAACAGTATATACATGCCAAAAGTTAAATGTAGACTCAATATTTGTCATAGACCCAACGAACCAATCCTAGCCACTCATTTTTTCATCAAAAATAAAAAAACTCACTTTCCACCTCTTTTTAAAAAATTAAATATCTCACACACTGTTAATCATTACGCAAAACAAAACATATCATCGCGACGAGAATTAAATTATCTTTCCTAAGAGGCGCGACATTATGATCTTTACGACGAGCTTATTTATATGATTTTATGAAATCAAATATGATTTATATGAATCATATCAGATTCGTATAACGAATCAAATCTAATTCGTTTATAACGAATCATATATGATTTTACCGCATTCGTGACAAAACAAAATTGAAAAAAAAGATCGTATGAAATTATAAATCATTTATGATTTTAAGAAATCGAATATGATTCGTTATAAAAACGAATCAAATATTATTTTTTCCACATTCGTGACTGAAACAAAATTGAATAAAAGTTACGTTAGAATCACAAATCATAAATGGTTTTTTTGATTTCATGAAATCATATATGATTCGTATACGAATCATTATAAAATTGTAAATACAAAAAAAAAATTTTAAAAAAAAAAATGAAATTCGTTTATATACAAATCATATTTGATTTTCGTAATTCGATGACTGAAAAAAAATCGAAAAAAAATTCCTCGAAAGTATATCGTGTCACCCGACTACTGAAGAAAAAAATTAACTCGTACCGCGATGGGTATTTTTTGTCTTGGTGCCGAATTACCGTTTGAAAGTATAATTTTATTTTAAAACAATATGTGGAAAAAGGTATTTTTATATTTTTGATGTACACACAATAGATGGTTGAGATTGAATTCATTAGAATCTAAACAAAGAATGGGTCTATGTTGATCTAACCTCGTATAACCAAATGGACGTGAAGCTAAGAGCACGCAGTGTAGTAACGCCGACAATACAGAGGCCTTTGGCCGCGTTGTCCGGCGTTACAACAACTCCCCCAACGCGTAAGCCCAACGGCTTGGGCTCGGCGTTGGCACACCAACGCGCGTTGAGGTGGTTTTAAAAAATCATTTTAAAAAATAACACCAACCCCCCTAACCCCTAACGACTAGAATTTAAATTTACTCTTTCCCTACCATCCAATTTTAAAATGTTTCATTTTAAGCCCCAACGGCTAATATTTATAAAATAAAAAAATCATTTTAAACCCCCTTAAACGCTGATATAAAAAAAATCATTTTAATTACAACCCCCCTCACTCAACTCACTATTATATACAACACAATTTACCAAATACAAAATCACGATTACAAATTCAAAATTTCCAACAGCACTCGTCAAATACAAACATAACAACTTTTTAGCAATAAAAAAATGTCTGAATTTCCCAACAATAGTTTCATGAATCTCCTCACCAAGTCGATGACGCCGGAACAGTTTCAACAATACCAACAAGAACAAAACAACAAGCTTTTTTTCGATGGCAACAATCACAAATCCCTAAACCGTGATTTAGATAATCATCAACAAAAACCCACCATCATGTCCACTCGAGAATCTTCCCAAACACTCACCAAACCTCAACAAGTAGATATCGCCAAAAAAAAACGGTCTCAAAGAAAACTAAAGCCCGAAAGGGAAAAAATGTTGAAGAACCGACCCCAAGGAGCCGGTAGCACGGGCCCGTTGCTACCGGTCGAAGAAGAATTGCTTTGCAACCTGTTACGTGGGCCGTTTTTCTGAAGATAATAAATGTCGGAAGGATCACAATAAGCATGACAAACGTTTTTGGTAATCCGGGTTTTTGAACGAGTTTCATTTCCGATAAAAATTTCAAAACCTACAAAGGATAACTTTGACTAGTAAATGGCATACGTTGAATGCCAATTTCCAAAAGTCAGCGCCGCGTACAAACGGGCCAAAACGTTGGGGAAAAGAGGCGAAAACGATTAGTTATTTGAAACGGCTCAAAGTATTTAAAGTGCCGAGCATAAGGAGAGGTCCGCGTTTCTCAAGAAGATCTGGACGTTTTGAGATTCCACCGGAAATGGGACGCGACCGGAACAAGTTGACTTAACCGGAGACGTCCCCGGGGCTAGCCAGGAGGATCTATTCGGTCACGATGCACAACCACGTCCGCCCGGCAAACAACGGCCCGCCAAGAAAAGCAAATCCGACGCAACGACGAGCACCGGTGGAAGTAGCGCGTCGGCCCAATTCGGGGAGCTAATGGAGCAGGAGCTTCGTCTGAAACGGGAAGCCGCCGAAAGTGCTTTCGAAGCTCAAGCCGAAAAAACCGCACACTAATGCGAGTTATGGAGGGTTGAGGTTCTAAGCTCACAGAATACACCAAGATTTGGACGAAGACGACGGCCTATATGGATCAAGAAGCAAAAGAAATTGATCAAAAACAAAATGAAAAATTGATTGGGTGACGAGAAGACGAAGAACGAGAGATTTTTATTTTTTTTTTTTTTTTCTTTTTTCGTAAATGTTATTTTTTTTTTTTGTAAATGTGTTTTTTTTTCGTAATGTATTTTTCGTTACTGTTTTTTTTTAAATTTTGTAATGTTTCTTTTATTTCGAGTAATGTATTTTTTTTTATTTTTTTTTTAATTTCGTAATTGTTTTTTTAAATGTAATCTTGTATGTTAATAGAATGAAATAGTTAGTTTGTTCAAATATGAAATAATAGTTTAGGGGGTTTTATGAAAATAAAGAGGTGAGTGATGTTATTTGGTGTTATGATTAGAGGAGTGGTGTTGGTGTTGATATTATACTGATGTGACGCTGATGTGACACTGATGTGACACTCAAAAAATGATGGAAATTGATGAATGATAAAGGTGGAAATTTAATCAGCGATATTACTAAAAAGCCCATCAGAGAGTTACTTCACTGAAAGTTGTGACTAATTACTAGCGGATGAATTATTGACTAAACTGGTTGACCAAGGTGACAGCCATACTACATTTATATCATATACTTTGGTCGCGTTGGTGATTTACGACGGTGGTGGGTTGGGTTTGTGGTGGAGGCGATGTTTGGTAGTGATGGTGGTAAGGAGGCTTGGTGGTGGCGAAGATGATTGGTGGTGGTGGTGGTGGTAGTGGCAAGTGGACTTGAAATGTAAAACTTAACGGATGATAGTTATATATTTAACGAAAATACCCAAATTGGCCAACAATATAAGTTGAGTGTCTTTTTATGCAAGAAAAAAAGTACGATACATTTATTAGAAATAATTTTTAAATTGAGTACCTTTTGGTGTTATTTGCTCATTTGCCAAACAAATTTACAAAAATACAAATTTCAATTTCGGTTCATAATATAAAAAACCTAACCCCAGCTACAACTAAAGGCTAAAGCCCCAACCCATTTAACCAAAGATACCCCTAATCCTGTAAATATCATGTTAGACATAACTAACAAATTTATATAAAGATACCTTATAGTATTATAAAGCAACTACTTATATAATTAAACCAACTTTGTACTTTTCAAATTGAATCACCAAATATATTTTAGCATTATACCATTGTTTATCATTATATCTAGGCAATCGTGTCGACGGTAGTTTGGCTGTTTCGGAGCAGGAAATGGTGGGATCCAGTTTGGAAAATAACACCACCCGCAAACTGCCAACCTCACTATTGCCAGGTGGAAATTTTCATTCATGACCAGTTCCAATGATAATCTTACTAGTCCACACTCCACATGTCTTCGAGCACAAAGTGTGGTAACACCATTAACACCGTCACATCAGCGTCACATCAGCTTTAACACCAACACCAAAAATACCTAGGTAATCATAACACCATTAACATCACTTTTTAGGTCCCACTACTTTTTTTTGATATATACAAATTATTTAGCCAATTAAAATATTTAATCATTTAATATATACAAATTATAATTAAAAATGAAAAAATATATATACATATATTGGTTTGGATCTGTTTCTTCTCCCCCACCTCACCTTTTTTTTTCGTCTCCTCTGCAACTCTCCACACACACATAAACACACTAATCACACATTCAATCAACACACACACACTAAAACACAACACAAACATATACCCATATTTTAAAACAAAAAAATAGAAAAAAACGATCCAACGCGCGTTAGTGTGGCAACCCCGACACCAACACCGTCGTCCAACGCCAACGGCGGGTATGGTAACGTCACCAACGCCCACGCCACGTAGGTGCCATGTAGGCTCAACGCCGGTTGGGCGTTACCATACCCCGTGCTCTTAGTAGTTATTTTTTCGGTCAGAAAATTATTGTCTTAAAAAAAACCTGCAGTTTAAATAAATAGACCATTACATTATTCAACTAATCAAATACTTTTATTCGCTAATTTTTTTTAAATAATCGATACCACAATGAGGACTATTATTTTAAAATATCTCAAAATAAATTTTAAGATATCTTAAAATAAAAATGTTAACTATAATTTTGAGTTGGAGTTTTATAAAATTTTAACTGACATGTTACCTGATTATATTTGCAGTCACTTCCACTTTTCAATTACTTTTTGGGTGTTATTATTGGTACACCTGGCCCACTGAATAGTATCAAAAAGTACTAAAGATTTTTTTTTGTACCTCTCTATTTACAACGCAGTTTTATATCAGATTTTATTCCATATATTTTTCGTTCTGCACTTTTCGTTTCACAGTTTTATGATGTAAACAAAATTATAAAAATAAAATTAAAATTTAAAAAAAAACGCAAAAAACCAAAGGGATACAAACGCTATTTTATGGGATACAAATAACATAAGCCTTACTTTTTATTAAAGTTTGTTTATGTCTCAACTTGTTTGTTCTTTTTCCATTTGTTCATCAGGATTCATGAACTCTTTGTGGAAAAAGTTTGAGTGTGCTTTTCGGTTTGTTCTATGAAATTATTGTGGATATTAGGTTTTAGAAAGTTTTAGATGGGTGTGTAATAAGTGTCGTCGCATTACTTAATAGGGGTAATATTTTAATTAGTTTTACATGTAAATACGTATATTATTAAATAATTTTTTTAGAACGGCAAATATTTTACTATCTCACAATATTTAACAACAAATCTATCACATATGTCCTACGCAGGACTTGAACCCACAACCATTTTGGTTGGGAGCTTCTCACACAACATAGAGTATCATTGAGACACAAGTCATTTGGTCGTATACTATTAAACATATATGAGCAATATAATTTAAGTTTGTATGCAACTTCTTTTTAATTTACAAGTAATTTAAGTTTGTATGCAACTTCTTTATTGCTATTGCCTAGGGTCATCGAAAACCACAAAACAACCATGTTAGATTTACAAAAAAGTTTTTAAATGCTTTGAATAACAAATAAATATTATAATTGTTCGAATATGATTGGTAATGATTTAGTGATGCTACATATTTCTTACTTATACTAGTTGGGTTTATGTATCATTCTCGATTAGGTAGTTCAGTTTAGTAGAATCTTGATCATGAATGAAGTAAATTAGACGATTACTCGCGTATAAGGGTGACGGTTTATTATAGCTATAATTTGTATGTATATACTTTTTATGTATATATGGGTGTAGAGTATGTGAAAGTGAAGAAAGTTGTTTAGATGTAAATTTTAGCTAAAAGAAGTTCCATTTCTCAATCATGTTGTGAATTTGAAAGGTATAAAAGTAGACGCATCTAAGATTGAAGCCGTAATGAAATAGCAACGACTGAAAAGTTTCACCGAGATTCAAAGTTTTCTTGGACTCACGCGGTATTACATTGTGATTCAAGATTTTTTTCTAAGCCTTTCTTCTCCCTAACGAAGTTAATTTAGAATTATTTTTCAATATATTGGGAGAGGCAAAACAAAAAGAAGCCTTTTAGATGTTAAAAAAGAAGTTGTGTGAAGCACCGATTCATGTTTTTTCAGAAGGAACGAAAGATATGGTTGTTTATAATGATGTTTCTTACTCCAAGTTAAGATGTGTGGTTATTCAATGAGGCAAGGTGATTGCTTAAAGAAATATGCGAAGAATTACCTGACTCGTGATCTTGAATTTATAGTAGTGGTGTTTGCATTGAAGATTTGAAGACATGACCTATACGGTGTAAATAATAATTTACACCAATCATTGATCTTCATATTTCAAGATAAGAAAGATCCAAATATGAGGCAACGGAGATGGTTTGACTTGTTGAAGGATTACAATTGTGAAGTTTGTTACCATCCGGGTAAAACGAATGTTGTTGCAGATGCTTTGAGTCACAAGGAAAGAAAATAAGTCATCAAAGTAAGCTCATTACGTATGATTGTCACGTCTGATTTATTTGAACGAATCAAGAAAGCTCAAGAAGATGCGACGAAAGAAGAAAATTGGACGAAAAATCATATTCATTCTCATATACCTCACTTTGTAGATGATAGTCGTGGGATTAAGACTCTATTTGATAGAAATTATATTCCTCTAAGAAGTGATGTTAAGTATTTATTATTGGAAGAAGCTCATAAAGAAATATTCATTTCACTCGCGAGCTACAAAGATGTATCTTGATTTAAAGAAGAATTATTGGTGGCCAGACATGAAGAGAGAAGCGATAAAAGTATATGTAAAAAATGTTTGACTTGTCTAAAAGTCAAAAGCAAACATCAAAAACCGTATAGAAAAATCTAACTATTAGAAATTCCGGTATGAAAGTGAAAAAAGATCACCATGGAATTTGTTACAAAATTACCATGAACGTCTAGGAATCATGATGCAATTTGGGTGATTGTTGACCGATTAACAAAAAATGCTCATTGTATTCTGATTAAGGAAAAATTGCCAGTTCACAAGTTAGAAAGAATCTATGTTTTTTTAACGAGAAAAGATAATAATATTAATAAAAGGATACTAGCAAGGCGTAGAAGCCAGAAAAGTACAAACACATTACTAGAAATAAGCAAAAAACTTAGACTAGCATCTTCCCAAGTCTTTAATTGCGTGGGCTACAAAAAGGATGAGAAAACTCTTGCCTATACCAGACAAGAGAAAATCCCCGCTCACGGAGGCCGAGCCACCGGTTTCACTCCGAAGCGTTTTTTATGCAACCCCAAACAAGCCTCGGGGAACACGAGAGGATAAAAGACAGACGTCATCCTAAACCATTACTCGAGAAAAACATATGGGATTTAAGCCAGTCAATCCAATTGCAGATCATGTGACCCCTATGATGAAGCCAAGAATACGAAGAAAGACAAATGTTGTCGAAAATGTCACTTTTCCTCGTCAGGTGTGAACGAAAAGTAACACTGTTGCGATATCTCCAAAGCCACCAAAGAAAAGCAATAATCTATGTTAATGAGATGGTGGCATGTAGAGTACCCATTTCCATCATTTTCGATAAGGATGGTCGTTTTACTTCTAAATTTTGAATGAGTTTTTGAAAAGAACTTTGTACAAGATAACTATGAGTGCGGATTTTAATCCTCAAAGGAATGGGTGAAATAAAAGAACCATTCGCACGTTAGAAGATATGTTAAGAGCACGTGTTATTGATTTTGAGGATAACTGGATAATCATTTACCATTTACGATACATATGTATTAACAAGAGTCTCGTGTTATTGTGTGCCATCCTATGATCTCGTAAATAATCGCTAATATTTTTTTTTGAACGGCGGATTTTATATTTGCAGTCACTTCCACTTTTCATTTTCTATTTGGGGTGTATAATTGGTACCCTGATCATGAATAGTACGAAAAGTACTAAAGTTTTTTTTGTACAAATTTGTAACAAAAATCGAAGTCGAAATCTTTGACACATCATCTTCTTTTGAACGAAAGCTACCCATCTTTGGATTGAAGGGAGGTCTATTAATCGAAAATAGCTAGGGTTTAATGGAGGCAGGGATTAATCGGAAACGGAAATGGAATCGATTTGAAGAGGAGAATAACAGATCTAAATTACAAAAACCCAAGATGAGAAACCCGCCTAACACGCTCGATATGAGATTAATCAATCAATGATTAATCCCAATTTCAGGGGTTATAACAGGATTCAAACAAAAAGGAAGAAGGAATTTAGATTGTTAATTTGTTTATGAATATGGATTTAGGGTTGGTTAATTTGTTAATCAATGACAATAATGATATTCATGTCGGAACGGAATGAAAAATTGTTTCATTCTTATTGTCAACAAAAATGGTTATTCTTTTTCATTTCATTGTAAATACGTATATTATTAAATATATTTTTTAGAACGGCAAATATTTTACTATCTCACAATATTTAACAACAAATCTATCACATATGTCCTACGCAGGATTTGAACCCACAACCATTTTGGTTGGGGAGCTTCTCACACAACATAGAGTATCATTGAGACACAAGTCATTTGGTCGTATACTATTAAACATATATGAGCAATATAATTTAAGTTTGTATGCAACTTCTTTTTAATTTACAAGTAATATGATCTCTTTATTGCTATTGCCTAGGGTCATCGAAAACCACAAAACAACCATGTTAGATTTACAAAAAAGTTTTTAAATGCTTTGAATAGCAAATAAATATTATAATTGTTCGAATATGATTGGTAATGATTTAGTGATGCTGCATATTTCTTACTTATACTAGTTGGGTTTATGTATCATTCTCGATTAGGTAGTTCAGTTTAGTAGAATCTTGATCATGAACGAACTAAATTAGACGATTACTCGCGTATAAGGGTGACGGTTTATTGTAGCTATAATTTGTATGTATATACTTTTTATGTATATATGGGTGTAGAGTATGTGAAAGTGAAGAAATTTGTTTAGATGTAAATTTTAGCTAAAAGAAGTTCCATTTCTCAATCATGTTGTGAATTTGAAAGGTATAAAAGTAGACTCATCTAAGATTGAAGCCGTAATGAAATAGCAACGACTGAAAAGTTTCACCGAGATTCAAAGTTTTCTTGGACTCACGCGGTATTACCATATGTTCATTCAAGATTTTTCTAAGATATCTTCTCCCTAACGAAGTTAACTAAGAATAATTTTCAATATATTTGGAGTGGCAAACAAAAAGAAGCCTTTTAGATGTTAAAAAAGAAGTCGTGTGAAGCACCGATTCATGTTTTTTCAAAAGGAACGAAAGATATGGTTGTTTATAATGATGTTTCTTACTCCAAGTTAAGATGCGTGGTTATTCAATGAGGCAAGGTGATTGCTTAAAGAAATATGCGAAGAATTACCTGACTCGTGATCTTGAATTTGTAGTAGTGGTGTTTGCATTGAAGATCTGAAGACATGACCTATACGGTGTAAATTAATAATTTACACCAATCATATGAGTCTTCAATATTTTCAAGATAAGAAAGATCCAAATATGAGGCAACGGAGATGGTTTGACTTGTTGAAGGATTACAATTGTGAAATTTGTTACCATCCGGGTAAAACGAATGTTGTTGCAGATGCTTTGAGTCACAACGAAAGAAAATAAGTCATCAAAGTAAGCTCGTTACGTATGATTGTCACGTCTGATTTATTTGAACGAATCAAGAAAGCTCAAGAAGATGCGACGAAAGAAGAAAATTGGACGAAAAATCATATTCATTCTCATATACCTCACTTTGTAGATGATAGTCGTGGGATTAAGACTCTATTTGATAGAATTTATATTCCTCTAAGAATTGATGTTAAGTATTTATTATTGGAAGAAGCTCATAAAGAAATATTCATTTCACCCACGAGCTACAAAGATGTATCTTGATTTAAAGAAGAATTATTGGTGGCCAGACATGAAGAGAGAAGCGATAAAAGTATATGTAAAAAATGTTTGACTTGTCTAAAAATCAAAAGCAAACATCAAAAACCGTATAGAAAAATCTAACTATTAGAAATTCCGGTATGAAAGTGAAAAAAGATCACCATGGAATTTGTTACGAAATTACCATGAACGTCTAGGAATCATGATGCAATTTGGGTGATTGTTGACCGATTAACAAAAATGCCCATTGTATTCTGATTAAGGAAAAATTGCCAGTTCACAAGTTAGAAAGAATCTATGTTTTTGTAACGAGAAAAGATAATAATATTAATAAAAAGATACTAGCAAGGCGTAGAAGCCAGAAAAGTACAAACACATTACTAGAAATAAGCAAAAAACCTAGACTAGCATCTTCCCAAGGCTTTAATTGCGAGGGCTACAAAAAGGATGAGAAAACTCTTGCCTATACCAGACAAGAGAAAAATCCCCGCTCACGGAGGCCGAGCCACCGGTTTCACTCCGAAGCGTTTTTTATGCAACCCCAAACAAGCCTCGGGGAACACGAGAGGATAAAAGACAAACGTCATCCTAAACCATTACTCGAGAAAAATATATTGGATTTAAGACAGTCAATCCAATTGCAGATCATGTGACCCCTATGATGAAGCCAAGAATACGAAGAAAGACAAATGTTGTCGAAAATGTCACTTTTCCTCGTCAGGTGTGAACGAAAAGTAACACTGTTGCGATATCTCCAAAGCCACCAAAGAAAAGCAATAATCTATGTTAATGAAATGGTGGCATGTAGAGTACCCATTTCCATCATTTTCGATAAGGATGGTCGTTTTACTTCTAAATTTTGAAAGAGTTTTTGAAAAGAACTTTGTACAAGATTAACTATGAGTGCGGATTTTAATCCTCAAAGGAATGGGTGAAATAAAAGAACCATTCGCACGTTAGAAGATATGTTAAGAGCACGTGTTATTGATTTTGAGGATAACTGGATAATCATTTACCATTTACGATACATATGTATTAACAAGAGTCTCGTGTTATTGTGTGCCATCCTATGATCTCGTAAATAATCGCTAATATTTTTTTTTGAACGGCGGATTTTATTGAAACAAAAAGACTAGCAAGAAGCTAGAAATTATAAAGTAACAAGATGCGGGTTTTAAGCCAATCTACCCAACTAAAAGACTTTTTACATCTATGTTTACACCAAATGAAGAATCGGGTGACTACATCCTCAAATATAAGAGCCTTCGAAGGACAAGCCGAACCAAAAATGCTCTTGTTACGGAAATTCCAAATGTACCACCACAAGTCATAACAAACGCCTTCGAACAACTCTTTATGTTTAGAATGAAGACGGATACTCAACAACCATTCTAACCATTCATCATAAGAGGAAACCATCACGACATCAATCTCCCACCAAAGCAAAACCTTGCGAAATATAAGTTTACGTTATACTAAGCACACTTAAACCAACGTAAAGATGTTTCTAAGGGGAAGATGAAGTTAAAAAATAAGGTTGTTAATATAAATAATGTCTAAAAATGTTATTTATATTTTTCGACCTCTCAATGTTTTGATAATAACAAAATGTAAAAACGTTTACGATAAAAATAAACGTTTACAAATTATTAATCGTAAAATTCCATTTCTAAGATTAGTGATCACTTAAGGTATGTACAAACAAATCATTAAGCATAATTAGTGATCAAGAAAATAATTTTTTTTACCATCACATTTTTACAAAAGTATTTTCACAAAAGTAAATATACAAAATACTTTTTAATTAAAAGAAAAGTTTTATTTAAAACATAAATTTAAAATTCAAATTTTCCCCCCAAGATGGAAGCTTCCATACCAAATACAACCTTCCCCACAAAAAGACAAAAACAGGAGCGGAGTCTAGTGACGGCCCCTTTATAGGTCTGGCGGCCCCAAGATATATCTTGGACCGCCGAGACCGTCGTTAGCTAGCCGTTGGAAATCCTGTCTATAAATATTGCACTATTTCTGACAGAAAAACACACCTTTTTGCATGAATTTTTCTAATCTTCTTTCTCTCTCTAAAAACCTTCTTTCTCTCACTAAATCTCTTGATCACTAACATTATTTGATTTTGTTTTAAGTGATCTAATCTCTTCTTCTCATCTCTCCTCTTTATCAAGTGCAAGTGAAGAACATTCGTATTCGCCAAGAAACGAATTGTTATTTAGTGATCTCTCCTCTCTTTTTCTAAGTATCAAATCTCTATTGTAATTATCTTGTGTAATTGTGTAATTCGGATTGTATGTAAATCCGATAGTGTAGATCTTGTGATTGTATAGTGTTTGTGAAGTGGTAGATTGGTTCTAGCTAAGATTAGGACTCGACATTTAGCTTAGTGTCGGAAAATAACGTAAGCGACGTGTAAACGGTTTTCTCCGCCTGAAGAGAGCTTGTTGACATAGTGAAATCTCGAGTAGGATACTCGAGGAGTGGAGTAGGGCGAAGAAGAGCTTCGTAGCCGAACCACTATAAATCTTGATGTCTTTGTTTGATTGTTCCTTCTCTCATCTCTTTATATTGTTATGATTGTTATTTAGTATTAGTTTAGATATTCACATTGTTGATTCATATTGTTGATTGGTTGAACATACAACTCGAATCTAAGTATTTTGAAAGCAAAATTTTAAAACATAAAATGAACTTGTAAACTATTCAACCTCCCCCTTCTAGTTTCCACAATTGGTATCAGAAGCCAAGGTCACTCAAAAATTTTAAAATATATTGTATTTTAAAGCTTGGATCGATCTATGGATTTCAACAAATATCTAGAAGGGCAATCCATACAAAGACCACCACTTTTTGAAAATGATAGTTTTATTTATTGAAAAAATAGATTCGAGGCATATGTTAAATCAAAAGATATTGATCTTTGGCATGTTATTACTGACGGTGATTTTCAACCTATTCAACAAAATCCGAAAACCAAATTAGATGAGGTTATCCTTTTTAATAAACAAAGTGACGATCTTAAAAAGAAGCTTGCGAAAAATAACGAAGCTAAAATGGTTATTTGCAATGCTTTGCCAAGAAAAGAATATGAAAGAATTTTCATGTGTAATACGGCAAAAAAAATTTGGAAAACTTTGTTAATCACTCATCAAGGTAATAACCAAGTCAAATATAACAAGATCGACCTTTTGGTACAACAATATGAACAATTTGTCATGTCTGAAGACGAATCTATAGATAGTGCTTTTGCTAGATTTAATACTATCATTACTAGTCTAAAAGCTCTTGATGAAGGTTATTCTAGCAAGAAGTATGTTAAGAAGTTTCTTAGGGCTCTACATCCTAAATGGAGAGCAAATGTCACAGAAATTGAAGAATCAAAAGACTTAACATCATTATCACTTGATAAACTCATCGAGAATCTCAAAGTTCACAAGATGATCATCAAGAAAGATTCTGAAATAGTAAAAGCTAAGGGAGAAAGAAAATCTCTTGCTTTAAAGGCTAAGAAAGAATATAGTGATGATGAGTGTTCGACTTCCGGAAGTAAAGATGAAGAATACGCCATGGCGGTTAGAGACTTCAAGAAGTTCTTTAAGAGAAGAGGTAGATTCGTGAGACAACCTTGAAACGACAAAAAGACGTTTCAAAGAAGTCGTGATGACAAGAACGGTAAAGGTGATAGAAAATGCTTTAGATGCAGCGATCTAAATCATCTTATTAGAGAATGTCCAAAACCACTGAAAGACAAGAACCAAAGAGCTTTCGTCATAGGTTCTTGGAGTGATAGCGGTGAAGAAGATGACGAGAAGGTCAAAGGTAAAACGTGTCTCGTAGCTCAAGCATCAAGTGAGATATGCCTTGGAGTCGACTTGGAACCCGATGGGTGGATAAAAGATAGCGGATGCTCTAAACACATGACGGGTAACTGAAAGATCTTCTCAAGCTACAAGGCATACAACGGAGGTAATGTTATTTTTGGTAGCAATCTTTGTGGTAACATCATTGGCAAAGGTACGATTTCGAATGACTTTCTCAAAATAAATAATGTAGAACATGTAGATAACTTAAGATTTAACTTGCTAAGTGTAGGACAAATATGTGATAATAAGTGTAGGGTAACTTTCTCTGAACATGATAGTGAAATCACTAAGGACAGTAAGGTTATAGGTAGAGGTATTAGAAAGAAAGGCTTATATATGATGAAATTAGGAAATAAGCCAAAAGACCAAATTTGCCTAGTAACGATTGATGAAAACTCCATGTTGTGGCATAGGAGATTAGGTCACGCCAATATGCGTCTCATTTAATCGTTAGCATCTAAGGAATTAGTTAGAAACTTACCTCAGCTTAAGTTTGATCAACACTTCTGTGATGCTTGCAAAATTAGAAAACAAGCTCACGCTAGTCACAAAGCTAAGAATATAGTCTCAACGACTAGATGCTTAGAACTCCTTCATATGGATCTCTTCGGTCCATCCGCCGTACGGAGTTACGGAGGAAACCGCTACACCTTAGTCATAGTAGATGACTACTCTAGGTATAATTGGACAAGATTTCTTAAGGATAAAACCGAAGCCTTCGATCAATTCAAAATATTTAGTAAGAAAATTCAAAACCAATTAGGATGTACAATAGTGTTAATAAGAACCGACCACGGTATGGAATTTGATAATGAGGTGCAATTTGGAGAGTTTTGTAATGCCAATGGAATTACACATAACTTCTCGGCTCCACGCACGCCTCAATCAAATGGCGTGGTTGAAAGGAAAAATTGGACAATTCAAGAAATGAGTAAGACTTTGTTGAATGAGCAATTGTTACCATAAAAGTTTTAGAGTAACGTCGTAGATACTTCAACATACATTCTCAACCGAATCCTAATTAGAGTCATTTTAGGAAAAACACCTTATGAACTTGATGTGTCGTTGTGTGGTGTAGATTTTATTGATTCAAGTTTTAAATTTATATTTTTCCGACTCAACCAAAAATAACATTTTAACGGGCAGTGTACCCGATCGGTAGTAGTTTCGTGGTAAGTAGGGTGTCGATCAGTGAGAGCGAGGTTAAATTTATCAATTTAATTGATATCTTGGTTATCTAATCTATGTTAATTCTATTCTAATCTAAACCTATGTCAGTCTAAATCCTAATTCTAACGGGAAAAGG
>BQNB010033684.1:0-31561 GCA_026074375.1 Tanacetum coccineum | reverse complement strand
TTTATGAGCTTAGATCTAAATCGAATAAGCCAAAGGAAGGCTTATTCGAAGTAAGAAATAAGCTAGAAGCAACAATAAGCCAAAAAGCTAGCTTATTTAAAAATAAGCTAGAGAAAAAGAGAAGAAAGGTAAGAATAAGCCAAAAGAAAATAAGCACTTAAATCTTCAAAACATCTTCATTAATAAGCTAAGATTTGATTACAATAAGCTGAAATTAAAAGCTACAATAAGCTATTTTAAGTGGCTAAAAACTGAACTAAATCCTCATTAATGAGAATGAGGTTGTTGCCTTCTGTAAATAGGCAAAGCCTAGGGGGCACTTTTGTAAATTTGGTGTGAGGAGCCAGTGTCACAAAATTTCCTAGAAAGAGCCCATAAATTCCAATCATTGGCCTCGTGTGCGTAACCTCGTACTGCCAGCGTTTTTCAGACCCGATCCACCAATGGAAATCCGCCACGTGGCTTCTAGAAGCTGATAACGTTGGCTCGGTATACACAAACGAATATTTAATGAACCAACCTTTCACAAGCATGCAATAGATATTTGTTAATTGCTTCAGCTATGTGTCGGGATAAGATTGGACAAGAAGGAGATAGTGGGTGTGAGTGGGACTGGTCACTCGCTTTGTTGAATTAATTTGGGAGAGTCTCATTCACGTGCTTCCTTCTCAACTCCATTTCTTATTTCAGTTTGTGGGCTTCTCGAATTACTTATCTATCAGTTGGGCCGAGTATAGTGTTGGGCTCTGTCGGACTCGTAATTTCATGCTCTTTCCAATGGAGTGCTCGGGCAATTTTTACGGGCTCGTTTGAATCTTGATAAACGTGAAAACGTCGTCGAAAGTAACCCGAAAATCATCGTTTTTGCTTCGTTTTCAATCATTTGTACCTGCAAGACATAATAACACAATACATACATATTTTTAATATGATTTGACATATTTTAGTGTTATTAGTCCGTTTTATAGTGTTTTTCGGGGTTATAAAAAATGTGTGTTTAAGCACACATCAAATTCCCCCACACTAAGCTATTGCTGGTCCCACACGCAATGTTTATAATACACGTCCGAAAAGAAATAATTTAACCCCCTTAACTTAATAATCATTCACATCAAACAAGAACAGAAAAGGTTCATTAAGAGAGATCAAAAATCATTTGTTTCGAAAGCGCCCCCGCTTTAACCAAATATTCAATAAAAGATAAAATTTATATAAAAGGCTAAAAGAACGGGATTTCGTCATCCTTGATTTTCACAATCCCTAAACCAAGCTTAAAACAAAATCACAGCTAAATATAAAATTAGATGCTAACACTACTCATAAATGCTTATTGTGTATGCATAGCTACTTTTTGCTCCTTTATTCCTAAATCCTCTAAGGATATTATTATTATTATTATTGTTGACAAACAAATTATGTCCTTATTAATATAAAGTAGACCGGTTTAAACCATAATTAGTTTGAAATCCTTTCCTAAAGAGACGATATGCTGAGAATAAGGTCCACATTTAGGTTCTAAATTCGCATGATTTAGGGGTTATCCTCTTTATTTTATCTGAAACAACTCAACTACGAGTCCAGAGACGGAGGCTTTATTTAGATAACCCCCGGAGTAGAAATTTGGCTTTATTATTATTGTTATGCAACAATATTAACCCTCGGTCCTTTAAAGAACTGCAACATCGGGAGCGAACCAACAAAAAACAGTAGTCTTATTTTGACCTCGGGACAATCTTTGACCTTTTTGAAGGTCACCCCCAATCATTAGCTGCTACAGTACCTCGGACTGACACCAGCCTGTCATCTGAGCCTGCAATCATTAAAACGCCACGTGTTCCCACCTGAGTGGTGACACGTGGCCTGACAACTGTTCCCGGTGCCGTCACCTAAGCCATCGCCAGACCACCAATCAACGGTGGCGTACCATCGTGAACCACCACCGAAACAGTGGTCTGGTCGGGTCAATAGCCGGGTCAAGGGTCGGGTCGGGTTTGGAGCAGGTCGGGTCGCCACGTGGCACCACCTGAGTGGTCCACGTGGCACAAGGATAACAAGTCTCACCCTAGGCAAGCCTAGGGGTCGAACCTAAGACCTTGTGGAACTAAACATAACAAGCCAGTGTTTGCCAGCTGTGCTATGCATAGTTTCAGTTATACTATGGAATGATAATTCTTTTAAACCTTTATTCATTTGGTCTAGGTCAATTTAATAAGAAAGGTTCAAAATGGGCTCGTAAGGTTCAAATAAGTAAGGTTCACGGGGCAAGTAAGGTACCGATAGACTCGTAATTTCGTGCTCTTTCCAATGGAGTGCTCGAGGAATTTTTCCGGGTTCATTTGAATCTCGATAAACGTGAAAACGTCGTCGAAAGACACCTGAAAATTACCGTTTTTGCTTTGTTTTAATCATTTGTACCTGTAAGACATAATAAAACAATACAAACATATTTGTAATATAATTATCCATATTTTAGTGTTATTAGTCCGTTTTAAAGTGTTTTCCGGTGTATAAACAATGTGTGTTTTAGCACACATCAAATTCCCCCACACTTAAGCCATTGTTGGTCCTACACGCAATGTTTATAATACACGCTCGGAAAGAAATAAATTAACCCCCCTTAACTTAATAACCTTCACATCAAACAAGAGTAGAAAATGTTCATTAAGAGAGGTCAAAAATCATTTGTTTTGAAAGCTCCCCGCTTTAACCACTTATTTATTAATAGATAAAAACTAAGATAAAACTTTAATGAAATTTATTTAAAAGGCTTAAAGAACGGATTTTGTCTTCCTTGATTTTTCACAATCTCCAAACTAAGCTTAAAATGAAATTACAACTAAATATAAAATTAGATGCTAACACTACTCATAAATGCTAATTGTGTAAGCATAGCTACTTTTCGCTCCTTTATTTCTAATTCCTATATGAAATTTTTATTTAGATAATATAATGTAAAATGAATTCACCTATTTATTTATATAATGGCCTTATTATAATAGAGGCGACCGGTTTTAACAATTTTAATTTTAAAATACCTTTTTATAAAATCTCTAATCATAAAAATAAAGTTCATATCAAGTTTTTAATTTTGCACGATTTAGGGGATATTATTTTTATTTCATCCGAAACAACTCATCTACGAGTCCGGAGACGGAGGCTTTATTTAGATATCCCCAGATTCGAAATTTGGCTTTATTATTATTAATATAATAGTGGGCGACGGTCCTTTAAACGACTGCAACATTGGGAGCGAACCAACAAGAAACAGTGGTCTTATTTCGACAGGGAATTCCTCGACCTTTTTGAAGACTGCAACATCGGAAGCGAACCGACAAGAAACAATAAACTTTTATCGGTCTCGGATCATTATTATTATTTTTATTACCTCCACCCTTTAAACAACTGAGACATCGGAAGCGAACCGACAAGAAACAATAGTCTTATTTCGGCTTCAGTTTTTTTTATATATATATTTTAATATATTTTTATTATTTTTTATATAGCCAAATTTCTAGTCATGTGGTCTTTTAACTTTCGCAACAACGGTCGCGAGCCGTCCAAAACGGTAGCCTATTTCCCCACAACGCTGACAAAACCTTGTGATGTACCCTACTTTTATCAAAATATATTTTCTAAAAAGGCATAAAAAAATAAGAATTAGGAAAAATGTACGTCTCTAAATTTATTATTATTTATTATTTTTTTAGTTTTTTTAAAGCTGATGGGAGCAAAAAGCCACAATTAACCTCTATGAGCTCTAAAGAGATCCAACTACTCCACGTTTAGCATCTAACTTATACCCAACCCTATCATTTTTTGTTCTTTGCAAAAATTTTAAGTTTTGCAAACGCTTAGTCTCGAAAGCTAAAGGGAAAGCTAGAGTAAAACACTCGGTCAAGTCAAAATCTTCCTAGTTCTACGGGCCTACTTATTTACATATCTAATTATAACTAAAAGAGTTTATTTTTTCAAATATAAAATAAAACACAAAATTGGTCAAAACGAGGTTGCGTGGGACACAGACAGGCACATGTATGATCAATTTTGATAGAAACCCCCCACACTTAGAACCGAACATTGGCCTTAATGTTAAAAAAAATGTCAGGTATTACCCCCACACTTAGGAACGAAAAAGGCAAATACAAGAAATCCTAAGTGTGAAAGGGGAAACACTATATATATGATCAGGATTGAGGATTCCTAAGATATTATAAAGAAGATCGGGGACCAAGAAATTGGAGGATTGAAAACAAGCACGGCGGTCTTCACGATCTGAGGGAATCCTACAAGCAAAACGAGTACCCACAAACACTACAAGGATAGAAACATGCCCCCACACTTATTTATTACTAGGATAATCATGGGTTGCCATCCACGAAGCGCTTGTTTATTAACGAGTCGCTAGCTTGACTCGCCCCCGAATTGCTTTGTTCATGGGGGATAGAAATGGAGATACGGGATATCTAAAGAAGAGATGTCCCCTCTATAGAAGAATGGGAGAATCGTCATCGGGCTTTCATTTAAAATATTTGGATAACCATTAACGATTTGGAAAGCTTCATAGTTCCGATGAGATAATCCCAGAGTAAGAGAGTAAACTCCTTTTGAAGTAAGTATCCTGGGATTGAAAACTTTGTCCTCATTTTCAGGTGAAAATAAGTGTAAAGTCTCAGTCCCGGGTATTCCATAGTGAAAAGGGAGTTCACGATCAGAGGGGATAGTGATGTGTCGTTGTGTGGTGTATATTTTATTGTTTCAAGTTTTAAATTTATATTTTGCCGACTCAACCAAAAACAACACTTTAACGGGCAGTGTACCCGATCAGTAGTAGTTTCATGGTAAGTAGGGTGTCGATCACTGAGAGCGAGGTTAAATCTATCAATTTAATTAATATCTTGGTTATCTAATCTATGTTAATTCTATTCTAATCCTATGTTAAACCTATGTCAGTCTAAATCCTAATTCTAACGGGAAAAGGGGGTTTTCAGCCTAAGAGACTGGCACGGTTTGGTTGGTGACTACAATCAATTCAAGACACTGTTACCCACGCAAGCTAATAGACAAAAGATAAAAGAGCAGTCGAACCTTATATAAGAAAACTGTATTAACCATTATTAATCCGATTAGAACGTTGGTTTGTTTATTTAGTGCAATGATTTCTTCTCTCGAGGTGACATATCATTCTTAAGACTTAGGCGTTACATCATCCTAAGACCTAGACACATTAATTCTGTCACAATTAAAGCATCCGCATAAAGCATCCTTATTTGCTGATTATAATCTATCTTAGGAATTAAAGCAATGGTGATCTTGTTAAACCCTAGCTCATAGAGACTTTACCCACTTACCGCTTAATGGCAATCTATACACTAGTAGTCCACTTGTCCAACTATCCAATGGAATCAAAACATTATTTGTTGAATTATCTAGGTCACCTGCTAGTCAACACGATCAATAAACCATCGGTAATATCCAATTAACTAGTTAAGCCCGAAGCGTATCCTAGACACAGACTTAGAAGGACAATACTTGTGTAACTATTATTCTAGATGTATAAATTACTATATGGAGAGCTATCCCGGACTCTAGATCCGCTTGGTCCACTTTGCTAGATCCAGTTGAATGATAGGTCGCATACAAAAGCGCGTAAACAAGTATAAATTGATAAACATAAACAAGCACTCAACGATAAATCAAGAAATCGATATAAACAAATACCAAACATTCAGATCTTCATAATAATGGCTAATACCCGAAGGTATTAGCCTTCAAACGTCATAATAAATACAAGAGTAATAATTTAGCCAAGGTAAACTAACCGAGTTAACGAATGATACCAAAAACTGAACGATTACAAAAGTATATGGAATTACACGATGTCTCTTATGGAATTGAATACGTTGCTCGACCTCTTCTGCTCTTTTTCTCCTTTGAAAATTGACTTTTGTGGTTTGGGTAACGAAATATGATTTAGCACACTTAAAACTCGTTTTTGAGTTTACTATTTATATGGTCTAGAAGTCGTGGATTAGATAGCGGCGTATCCATGTATGGATACGGCGTATTGGGGATTTCTTGGAGTAGGGACCACGTTTGATATCTTCCAGAATATTATATTGATTCCATATCTTGAATACGGTTTATTGAGTCCTCTGGATAGGGCGTATTGATCTTCATTCCTTTTGTGGTATTTGGCGAGTGCAAGCACGGATACGCGTATCTTCCTTGATGGATACTATGGATTGGTATTTCAGAACAACATCCTTCAAAATATCTTTATGTTAAGCTTCAAAAAATGCCACCTTTTGCTAATTTCATCATTACTACCATAATTACTGCAATTCTCAAATATAAACGATTAAGTAACAATTCTTTGCATAATTATACAAAATGGTTTTAAATCCGTGGATAAATGATGCTATAAAATAGATGTTATTTTATGTCATCAAATATCCCCCCACTTGAATCCTACTTGTCCTCAAGTAGCCTTTAGAAGTTTATAAAAATGTATCCCTAAGGATATTTTCTGTTACAGCAATTTTCGATCTATTACAAGTACCAACCAAACACCTCACATATAAGAAGATGGAAAACACTCAAATCACCAACTAATCTATGTGGTAACATGTAACTAAATCGCTCAAATTGCTCCAGTCCGTGACGAGTATATCTATCCTAGAGCTTGGCAAGGACGACCACATCTCCACCACTAAAGCCAAGGAGTAACAAGTTTATAAAGGTAAATATGGGTTTTTTGTATGGAAAGGCTTATGGTTGATCATTCTACAATCTTTCACCAGAAGTACCACTCCAACAAGGCAGTTGAAGCATACATACATAGCCATAACAACGGAATAGACATGTGTGTTCGATCACATCCCCATTCAAATTTAACCAACGGTTAGGATGAAGAATGATATAGGGTAGGAACCTTCTAACTTTCACCAAAAGTTGTAAACCAACGAGGCAGCTAAGACATGCATACATGGCCGTAACAACGGAATAGACATGCACGCTCAAACAAGTCCTCATTCGCATAAAACCAGCGGCTAATCATCTGGTGTGAGGAAAGTAAATTGTTGTTAAATAAAAATCAAGAAACAAATAGATTAAGCCTAAAGAAAGTTGCTAGACACTTATTTCTCGACCGTTACATGATAAAGACACAACTATTTACAACGTCTCGATCATTGATAAAAAATAATCAACCTAAGTTGGCGTTCCCGTAACGATCAACTTCCCAATCATCCCAAAACTTTACATACTTTACAAGGCAAGTGGCGATATCTTTCACTTTGTACAATACTCTACATCGTTGATTTTTAGATGTATCAACGAATAATCGATCCTTCATATAATTCCTTCGGTAATGCTTTTTGCGAAACGATTATCTTCAAACTTTCTTTCCCTCTTTTTTTACAATACTTCAAATCTCGGTGTAGTTTCACCATCTTCACCATCATAATAATTCTGGATAATTCCTTCGGTAATTTCTTCGTTCTTTGGTTTCACCAATAATTGTGATGGTAGTAAAATCACATGAGCTTTGACTACTAATATACATTCCCATTTGCAATGTGCAAATTTCCAACCGCACCAAAGATAGAAAATGACACAAGACTCGGGAAATACAAACTTTACACTTTAAGCAACTAGCAACTGTAAATTAAACTTTAATCTAACAGGGTAGGTTAAGGTGTAAGGGTGTAACGAAACAAATAGTTGGTGTAAATTCCTAAAGGATTGGCTCTACGGGTTGTTCTAGTGGATCATCACTCTAAAGATGAGAGTGGAAGGGTTTAACGGGAGGTTAACTAACCGGTGTAGTTAGTTAATAAACAACATGTATAGGCGATTTGGTTGTAATCCTAAGATTTACCAATTTAAACAAGTTACTCCAATTAAATCCATAATACTCATTATTGTGGTCTTGAATAGATATACCAAGCCAAGTTCTAAAGTCTACAACATCACCGGCACACTCATAATTTATGAATTTTGGGTAAAGATTTGGAAACAGAAAGGTTAAATCCTTACAATATCTAACAAGGGTTATTGTGTGCGGGTTATGTAACAAGTAATTTTACAAAAGTATGCATGAATATTTTTTTAAAATTTGAGCATAATTTAAGCATTTTATTGTGAAAATTTAGACAAGTGATCATTCTAATTCCATCCTCCACTTGAATTATACAACGTTCTCATTGTATATATAAAACATTAAATACATAAATTTAAAAAGAATTAGAATGAGAAACTCCCCTGATATTTGCTCGGTAGATTCTCCAATTTGCGTTTATGAGCAAGATTTTATGTTGAACAGCCGTCTTGAGGTTTCAAGACTCCAACACTTCAAGATTTCCAGATTCGTAAATTCTCCACCAATATTCGTCGATATTTCCTTTACGAGGTCCTGCATAAAATATAGGAAAAGCAGGTGCATTCATATCTTGGTACCTACGGTTAATTTAAACTAAACTAAAACAAACTAAATACGGGTCAGTCTGTGGATACGGCATATCAAATAATTAAATACGGCGTATTCGTAGAACTGACAATAATGTTTTTAAAGTGCATAAAAAGTAAAGACTGACAATCAATACGCCGTATAGGGTTTAACTGATACGCCGTATTGAAGTCTGGGAAGACAGACTCGATAACAAAATTAAATAATATTCTAGGTTGTTTGCCGGGAAGCACTTTTATTTACAGCGAAGTCTTTAAGTTAGACTTTTCTTCAGCTTCCTTTTTATTCCTTGGTGCGCGTCACCTTCCATCCTTCGTCCTTTTTCTTAAAAATATCTTGGTAGATTATGGACAAATTATCTTCGTTTCTTTCCCAAATATCATGTTCATAACTTCTAATAGCAATATATTTTTTGTTGGGTCCAAGTGAGTACTAAATAGCTTTAAACTTTTCTGCTTTGCACCTTCTTCTGTTAGGTTGCTCATCAGTAGTACTGGATGTATTGCTATATTTGTGCTTTGTCTGACTTTGTTCTTCTTCCTTTCCGGTGTCGCTCTTTTCATGTATTTTTAGATTAGGTATGAAGAATGAGTCAGAAGTAGCATTGTTACTACTCAAGATGTTATTATCTATTTGTCTCTTATTCCAATTCCCATTCATCCAAGCATGGAATAATACCTTTTTAGTTTTTCCATCAATTTTCATATGCTTATCAAATGATGAATTCACTCGTGATAAAAATTCAAGCGGATCAATTCCTCAGTTGTCTCCTTCATCCAACATTTTATCTTCTCCATCGTATGAATTCGGATAAAATTTACAGAAAAATTTCTCAACAAGTTCTTCCCATACCGTAATTTTTCCTTCCCCCTCATCTAACCACCATTTCCTTGCTTCGTCAGTAAGTGAGAGAGGAAAGATGTTCATTCGTAGTTGATGGGAATCCGTACCAGGAACTCGAATTAAATCAACAATTTTGAGTACCTTAGTGATGTAGTCAATAACGTCTTCTTCAATCCATCTGTGGTGTGTATTCTTTTGTAATTCCTCTAAAAATTCTTTGCTGAGATTAATTTTTATGTCATTACTGGTGATGGAAAGATATGATTCAGATTGAGCTTTTTCCATGCTTTTATTTAGAAATGGTTCAGCCATGACTTTTTGTGGTTTCTTCTTCAATCAACTAGCTCTGATAAGTTCTTCCTGTAACAAGGGTAAAAATATTAGCAGGATTTGCTCTGAAGAAAGGTAACAAAAATTTGGCACGAAAATTAATTATTTCAGTTTCTATTCCAGACAATGTATTAGACAGAGAACTGGATACGCCGTATCCAGTGGAAGTGGATACGCCGTATTCAACTGTCGACCAGAATAGTGTATTCAAGAAAAACAATTAAATACGCAAACAATTAAACACACAAATATATACAAGCAAACAATTAAAGACAAATATACAAAATATACAAGAATATACACTAATCTAAATTACACTAATCCTAAGGGTTAGATCTAATCTAATGTTAAAAACCAAAATATCAAAATAAAAATCAAGATTAATTTTCACTCCCCGGCAGCAGCGCTAAAAACTTGATGTGTCATTGTGTGGTATATATCAATTTAATTAATATCTTGGTTATCTAATCTATGTTAATTCTATTCTAATCTAAACCTATGTTAAACCTATGTCAGTCTAAATCCTATTTCTAATGGGAAAAGGGGGGTTTTCAGCCTGAGAGACTGGCACAGTTTGGTTGGTGACTACAATCAATTCAGGACACTGTTACCCAAGCAAGCTAATAGAAAAATGATAAAAGAGCGGTCAAACCTTATATAAGAAAACTGTATTAACCATTATTAATCCAATTAGAACGTTGGTTTGTTTATTAAGTGCAATGATTTCTTCTATCGAGGTGGCATATCATTCTTAAGACTTAGGCGTTACATCATCCTAAGACCTAGATATTAATTATGTCACAATTAAAGCATCCGCATAAAGCATCCTTATTTGCTGATTATAATCTATCTTAGGGATTAAAGCAATGGTGATCTTGTTAAACACTAGCTCATAAAGACTTTACCCACTTATCGCTTAATGGCAGTTTATACACTAGTAATCCACTTGTCCAGTCTTGTTAGTTGAGTATTAGTACTGCAAGTGTATTGTATTAGTACTGCTTATGAGATATGAATGAGACTAAATTAGTATAGATTGCATTATTCTTAACGCGTTTTGTAAGCCTTTTAGGGTTTTCCTTAGTGTATAAAAGGACCCTCACGGCATAGTTATGGAGACTACTATTGACACACAAACACAAAAGTTACATTAGTGTTTATACAAAACATATAGTTAGTTTTGTTATATGTTGATATATTAAAGTTAATGAGAATCTTCTGTGTTATTCTTATGTTTGTTCTCTTTATGATACCAATCAACAACATCAGCTCTTAACCGAAGAGAATCCCATGCTCCAGCAACCGAGAAACGTTGAAATACCCCTTGAACATCACGCCAAACAATCACATCATCTAAATCATTATTAATGTCCGGAACAGGAATATTAACAACATTCGGAAATCTAGACGACCAATCATGAGGCCATCTCCAAGAACCATTAGAAATAAGGTCACTAACCGTATCCGACAAGGAAAAATCAGAACGAACAATATTTCTAACCGTAAAAGAAGTATCAAATCTAGAAGAACTCTCATTCACAAGAAAGAGATGGATCTAGTATCTGCACAAAACAATACTATTGCAAAACTCCCACTTCTCAAGCAAGGAGACTATGAGATGTGGCGACTCAGAATAGAGCAATACATTCAATTGCAAGATTATGCTCTCTGGGAGATCATTGAGAATGGCAACTCCTTTATACCAGTAGCTCGGACCACTACACATGCTGATGGTACATCCACTTCTACAATACCTGGTCCACTTACTGCAGAGGAGAGAATCCTGAAAAGGAATGATGTAAAGGCTAGGAGTATATTACTTATGGCCATTCCCAATGAACATCAACTGACTTTCAATCAATACAAGGATGCAAAGACCTTGTTTGAAGCAATACAGTCAAGGTTTGGTGGCAATGATGCCACTAAGAAGACTCAGAAGACATTACTGAAGCAAACATATGAAAATTTCAATGCTTCAAGCTCAGAGTCACTTGACTCCATCTTCAACAGGCTACAGAAGATTGTTAGCCAATTGTCTATCTTGGGTGTAAACATCTCTCAAGAAGATTTGAATCTGAAATTCTTGAGATGTCTTCCTGTTGAATGGAATACACATGTGGTTGTATGGAGAAACAAACCAGATCTAGAAACAATGAGCATAGATGACTTGTACAACAATTTTAAGATTGTTGAACAAGAGGTGAAGGGATCTGTATCTTCTAGTTCAACCACAGGGTCTCAGAATATGGCATTTGTATCAACTCCTGGAAGTACAAATGAAGATACTGCTCATATTCCAGTTAGTACTGCTAGCACTCCTGTTAGTGCTGCTAGTACTAGTGATAATGCTGCTTGCCTAAGTGATGCCACAGTTTATGCATTCCTGGCTAATCAACCACATGGATCTCAGATTGTACATGAAGATTTGGAACAAATCCATGATGATGACCTGGAAGAGATGGATTTAAAATGGCAGTTGGCACTGCTAAGCATGAGAGCCAAGAAGTTTTATCAAAGGACTGGAAAGAAAATCACCATCAATGGAGGTGATACAGCAGGGTTTGATAAGACAAAAGTAGAATGTTTTAACTGCCATAAGTTAGGACATTTTGCTAGAGAGTGCAGAAACCCTAGAGGTCAAGATGGCAGGGGTAGGAGTTATGATCAAGGGAGCAGAAATCAAGAGACTACAAGGAGAACAGTGAAGGTGGAAGAAGCTTCTCCAAAGGCTATGTTAGCAGTTGATGGAGCTGGATTTGATTGGAGTTTCATGGCTGAAGAGGAAGTCCCTACCAATATGGCATTGATGGCTTTCTCAGATTCAGAGGTACACAAAGACAAAACTTGTTCTAGCACTTGTCTTAAGTCATTTGAAACTCTTAAAACTCAGTATGATAAGTTAAGAGTAGAATATAATAAAACTGAGTTTGATCTAGCTAATTACAAAAGAGCCTTAGCATCAGTAGAAGAACAACTTGCCTTCTACAAACAGAATGAGGTGACATTTACTGATAAAATAGCTGTACTAAAAAGTGATGCCTCATTCAATGAAGCAGAGATTATTGCTCTTAAGTCTTATATAGAGAAACTTAAGAAAGAAAAAGAGGATAATCTGCTTAAAATTAACAACTATGATAATGCCACTAAGAGTTTGGATAAAGTGATAGGAAGTCAACTAGTAGATAACAATAAAAAGGGTTTGGGGTACAATGTTGTTCCTCCTCCACCTACAGGCCTATTTGTACCTCCTTCCATTGATTTATCTCACTCTGGCATTGAAAAGTTTAAGGAGCCTAAGTTTGTAGGCTATGGTGTTAAGGTAGATAAGATTGTGTCTGAGATTTCCTCTGAAGAGACTAAGAAAACACCAGATGCACCAATTATTGAGGATTGGGTTTCTGACTGTGAAGAGGATGAGATTGTGTCAAAAGTGGTAAAATCTGTTAATATTCAACAAAAACCTAAGCAGGCTAATGAACCTAGGAATGCCAGTCAAATCCCTAGGTACAACAAAGAAAATAAAAATGAATTGAACTCTAAAAGGCTAGGAGTTGGATTTCAGTCTTCAAAAAGAGCTTGCTTTGTCTGTAGGAGTTTAAACCATCAAATTAAAGATTGTAATTACCATGATAAAAAGATGGGGCAAAAACCTGTTTTGAACAAAAGGAAAAAGGGAACTGGTGAAAGGGAAAGTAAACCAGTTTGGAATGAGGCAATGAGGACCAATCACCAAAATTTCTCTAAAAATAGAAGAAATTTCTCTCCTAAAGCAGTTTAAACCAAGTCTGGCAATGTACAAATTAGTACTGCTAGGCAAAGCTCTCCAAGAGCGGCAGTACCAATTAGTACTGCTAGGCCCGTTAATACTGATGCACCAAAATCCTTGGTGAATGATGCAAAGAATAGAACAAATGTTTTTCAAAAGAGACATTCACCAACCAGAAGACCTGTTCACCAAGAAATAGCACTCAAAAACAAAAATCTGAAAAACAAAGTTAATATTGTAAATTTTTTTTTGTTAATACTGTTAAGACAAAAAGGGTGACAAGTGCTGTTGGGAAGAAAAGGGTTAATGCTGTTAAGCCCTCAACATGCTGGGTTTGGAGACCTAAAATAAAAGGGATTGATCATGTCCTTAAAGCCAGTGGATCATACATCTGTAAACATTTTGACTATGTTGATCTAATAGGCAGACTCAAGTCAATGATGGCTTGGGTCCCAAAGAGAAACTAATTCTCTGATGTTTCATATGTAGGGTGATCCACAGATTGCTTTGAAAGATACATGAATTTTTGATAGTGGATGCTCCCGGCATATGACAGGAAATAAGTCCTTTCTGACAAATTATCAAGAATATGATGGAGGATTTGTTGCTTTTACAGGCAGTTCTAAAGGAGGTAAAATATCTTGTAAAGGTACCATTAGAACTGGTAATTTAGACTTTGAGGATGTGTATTTTGTAAAAGAACTAAAGTTTAATATTTTTAGTGTCTTGCCAAGCATAACTTAGTACTCAGTTTATAACTAACAGTATTAACTGCAGTTAATACTGCAGTACTATTTCAGTTGTTCTCGCTAGTATAAAGCTAGTATCTTGCCTTGAGCTTATGTTAGTACTGCCAGTACAAACTTAATACTGCTGAAAGACTGAAGTTAATGCTGATTGAGAAGTTTAAATGCTGATGTGAAGATTATGACTCAAGATTAATGCTGATTGAGAAGTTACAAAGGAAAGTATTAAATACTTAGTCATTGTATTTAGTACATTTGACTACATATTATGGAAAGCATTAATGTATAATACTTAGGAAAGTATTAATTGTATTGTAATCCCATTAGGACTCCTTAGTGTATAAAAGGGGGACCTAGGTGTAGTCTTAGGGAGTTACACTATTCTCACTTACATCATATAGTTAGAGATCAATCACAATTATATTCCTCGCTTCAAAGTTGTCTAAACCTTAGTTATAAGTCAGTGTTCTTGTATTATATTATTAATTATATGAAGCTTTTAGTTATATCATGTTACTGCATTGTTCATATAAACTCACTGTTTCATTGATATATCTTCTAGATATTAAACAGTAGATTCCGCATACTCTTTAATATTCACACATTGTTTCTATCATAGTAGTTTTGGATTTATCCAGGATTACTATCCTTATATACAAGCTAAGGAGAGAAAGATCTATTCAAGTGGGATCTACAGAACTATTCACAATGGTCATAAAACTGATGCAATTATACCATTTTTAAGATAGTCAATAAGCTATTACCTCAGTCTATCACTCAGTAAATGGTAAGAAACGGAAGTAGCTTAGTCATTTACCCAGTTTAATATAGAAGAACTTGTCATGAACTATATTAATCATTTATTCAGAAATTTCTTTGCATTTTGAGTTGAATCTTGCTGAAAACTTTTTGATTTAAACTTTGAAACATGAGAATCTAAAAAATGATCCTGACATTGAATCACACTTTATACATTTTTCCTCATATCATTCTTTGTTTCTACATGTGATGCACATTTTATTCATTGATCTCGTTAAATTAGAAATTTAGCTAACAAAAATCATATTATTATATGTGACAAATGAGATTGGTCAGTAAGTCTCCCCACATTCTAAACCTTTAAACAAATCGATCGTGAAATCGGATGCAACTTATACTAAATAGGCAAATTAGCCGCTCCACGTTCTTGGGTTCAGAAAACGGTCGGAACCAGATGCAACCTTTACCATTGATTCTTTTATTAATATAGAAACATGAAATTGTAATTAAATTTAACATTTGCTTTGTTAAGCCATTCTTAACCTTTTAAGCTCATTTTGGTTTTATGCGAAACCCATTATAAAGCTCATATTATATTTGTACAAAACCCATTATAAAGCCCATATTGAATTTGTACGAAACTTATTAAATGGCCCAATAAGCATTTTTCGAACCCCATTACGACCTCATTTAGGAGATTACGAAACCGATAGTTGTATTATAACACCAAGGACTTTCCGTAATATGAAACTTTCATGAAACATTTTAATTACATCATTTAGGGCCTGAGAAATCAATCTTTAATCAGTATAACATCATACGAAACTGATTTTGAAATCTGGAAGAACATGTTCTTATGTACGAAACCCTAACCGGACATGAAACCCCTTAAATGATTACCACACATGTTTATTATCAATTGATTGGCATTGAAATCTCATTATTAAGTCCTAACAAGTATATTTTTGCTTTTGAGAACACATTATTTTCTGATGATGAAGTGACAGAAAAAATTTATAACTCCCCCTCAATAAGATATCTAATTAAAGAACTTATCGAGAGATTGTTAATTTTTTCAGTTTTGAACATTCTTGAGAAGATTTTGAAAAATCAAGAATTTCATAACTCCTTCTCAAATAAATGTCTAATTAAAGGACTTATTCAAGAGATTGTTATTTTTTCTATTTTTCACACTTGAATTTTTCAAACTTTGATTATTTTTTAAAGATGTTTTTCAAGAAATCCTTATTTTGTGAATGGATTATGATTACAAACCACATATTTTAGCAGTGAAAGATCATTTTATGAATGATTTACTCCCCATCAGTTCATGATATATTTTAGCATTGAAAGAACTACTTTTTGTAAAAATAATATCATGAAACTGATAAAAACAAAGAAGATGTGTGATTGTATCATTTAAATTATATTTTTAAGTTTTTTTATTTTTCAAATTTTTATTTGTTTTTCATATTTTGAAAAAGAATAAAAGTATTTTTGTTGTTTTGAAATTTTCAATTTTGTATTTTGTTTTTGAAATGTATTTACAAAAGTTTTTGATGTATGACCTTTCATTCAAGAAGATAACTTTGTCAGACGTTCCCACTCAGTTGGAGTCATACATCTCATACCAATCCTGTGAACTAAATACTCAAATCTTTCTCTTAGAAGTGCTTTAGTAAATAGATCAGCAAGTTGATATTCCGTCCCGACAAAGTAAAGTTCAATTATACCTTTTTCAACATGCTCCATGATAAAATGATAACGGATGTTAATGTGTTTTGTACGTGAATGTTGTATCGGATTGCACGATATGGCAATTGTACTTTTTGAGTCAAAGTACATTGGAATCTTGTTGTAACGATATCCATAATCAAGCAGTCGCGTTCTCATCCAAATGGCTTGTGCGCAACATGCTGACAAAGATACGTACTCAGCTTCCGCATTTGACATTGCTGTACAATTCTGCTTTTTTGACGACTAGTTGACTAGCTTATCTCCTAGAAACTGAAGTCCTCTAGATGTGCTTTTATAATCATCAAGGCACCCTGCTAAATTTGCATCTGAATACGCAATTAGCTCAAATCCATAATACTTCGAGTACCATAATCCCTTGTTAATGGATTGTCTGGGGTACCAAAAGAGTCTTTTGACCTCTTTGAGGTGTTTCTCAGTTGGGCGTGCCTGATAACGTGCACATACAAATGTTGCAAATGCAATATCTGGTTAACTTGTAGTGAGATACATGAGTCCTCCAACCATACTACGAAATTTAGTTTGATCAGTTGGAGTACCCTGTAAATCTACATCAATTTTGGCAGTAGCCATTGGTGTCGTATTAGTGTCACATTTTTACATCCTGTGTTTCCTAAGAAGCTCCATAGTGTATTGTGATTGGTTTATGAAGATTCTACGGAGGGATTGATGAATCTGAAGTCCAAGAAAGAACTTCATCTCACCCATCATTGACATTTCAAATTATCTTTCATTAGTTTTGCAAATCGGTTTGAGAAAACTAGATTTTTGGAACCAAAAATAATGTCATCGACATATATTTGAACTAATAAAATGTCATCCCTGTGTCTTCGTGTGAATAGTGTTGGATCAACAATACCTTTTATGAAATGGTGTTCAATCAAGAAGAAAGAAATCTTGTCATACCATGCTCGAAGAGCTTGTTTGAGACCGTACAAAGCTTTCTTGAGACGATAAACGTGATTCGGAAAGTCTGGATCTACAAATCCGTCAGGCTGACTTACAAAAACTTCTTCTTTCAATAGACCGTTTAGGAATGCAATCTTCACATCCATCTGGTATATTATAAAGTTCTTGTGAGCCGCGTAATCCACAAACATGCGAGCAGCTTCTAGTCGTGCTACTGGAGCAAACGACTCCTCAAAATCTATTCTTCTTGTTGACTATAACCCTTTGCAACGAGACGTGATTTATTCCGAATGATAGTATTTTCAGCATCCGTCTTGTTTTTCCAAAGCCATTTTACCTTGATTGCATGTTTGCCTTCAGGTAAAGGAACAAGTTCCCATACATATAATCGTTTGAACTGATTAAGTTCATCTTGCATGGATTCAATCTAGTTATGATCAAGCATAGATTCCTTGATGTTTTTAGGTTCAGTAAGACTCACTGTGAGTGCGTACATACACAAATCTGCATCAGTTCAGAGTCGATTTCTTGTTTGAACTGGCTTTGAAGGGTCACCAATCACTTGTTCAATTGGATGATTCTTAGTCCACTTATCAGTGCAGCGATGTTGTTGATGGAACTCGTGCATGTTTGAGGGGTCATGATGGTTTGAAGATGATTCAGCTTCTCCAAACTTAGGAATTTCAAAAGAATGCATGATAGTATTCCTATCAAGTTCTGCAACGACTTCTTGAATTTTTTCATCAGATTAAGTTTCCAAGACTAGGGTTGATGAGTCTTATGTGATTGGTTTTTCTGAAGAAGTTACTATTGCGGAGCATCACTATCTTCAACAATGATTCAAGACGGTAATGGAGTGTTTTCAACATCAAGAGTATTTGTAGCGGAATTATTTGACACTTCGGAAGTACTCGGTGCATAATATTCTTCATTCAGGGGACCAAATAAGTTATCCAAGTCTTGATGTGACGGTATTTCATTCATTTCATCTGATGAATCTTAAAAATTCAAGTAGTTGAGACCATGTCCTGAATTGTTACATTTAGAAGCCATAGTTGTGAGTTCATCAAATTTGGCATGTATCATTTCCATAATCTTTTTAGTTTGGCGGTTATAGATACAAAAACCTCTAGATGACTCAGAATATCCAATAAAGATACCAATGTCAGCCTTTGGTTTCATTTTCCCAAGATCATCACGATTATTTGTTGGATGACACAGAGATCCAAACACATGAAAGTATTAAACATTGGATTTTCTTCCGTGAATCAGCTCATAACGAGTCTTGTTGTACCGAGTGTGTAAAATAGAGTGATTCTGAGTAAATCAAGCAGTAGAAATAGCTTCAGCCCAAAGAAATTTTGGATTTTTTGAAAAGATAAGCATTGTGTGTGCAGCCTCGACAAGTGTACGATTTCTACATTCAACAACACCATTTTGTTGAGACGTTCGAGCTATTGAAGTATGATGAACAATGCCTAGTTTTGCATAAAATGACCGCAATTTCTCGTTTTTGAACTCAGTTCCATTATCAATCCGGATCTTCGAAATTTGAGCCTTTAGAGTCCGTTGAACTTGATTAATCAAATTGATGATCATATCTTGAGCATCATCTTTGGTACGAAGAAAGTATACCCAGGTCTATCGAGAATAATAATCATACGGATCATAGATTATTTCTTGCCATTGATAACTTTCTACTCTTTGGCCCACACATATCCCTATGATTTAATTCAAGTTTAGATTTGTGCTGGGACAGGGAACCAATTTTGATGGAAGGGGAAGCTTTCATGCTTTTTCCTTGCTCAATGCTGACATTAAAGTGATCTTTCATCATACTTAAATTTCGTTAAGCCATCAACTATCCTCGTTTGAGTGAGTGATTAAAGGTACCAAAAAATTTCAAATGAGAAAGCCTGCGGCTGCAGAACTAAGATGTTTGTTGACGTGCTTGGGGGACATTAGCAATTGAGAAGAAAGCCCACCAAATTAGAAATGGAGATAGTGTAGAGATTAGATTCACGAGAACCGGTAAGCAAATCATCACCCTCTAAATTCCAAACACAACAAGTGTTTGAACGAAAAGCTACTTCTAAATCTCCATCACAAAATTGTCCTACCGAAAAAAAGTTGTGTCTGAGGCCTTCAACATAATATCCGTAACATATCATGAGATTTCCTTAAACATAATCTCCATATCCATTGATTGTTGTGAAGTGATCATTCCGGAAGCGGACTGTTCCCATGAAGTTCTCAACGAGCCAAGATAGAGTCTATCAAAGATTGGGCATCTCCCAAGACACCCACAGAGATCTGCCAATTTTTAGGTCTTGCTGGTTACTATCGAAGGTTCATCGAAGGATTTTCGAAGATTGCTAAGTTAATGACGAAACTTACTCAGAAAGGAATCAAGTTCGACTGGGGAGAAAAGGAAGAGAACTCTTTTCAGTTAATAAAGCAGAAGTTGTGTAGTGCACCGATTCTAGCTTTACCTGAAGGGAGCTTAGACTTTGTTGTCTATTGTAAAGCGTCACACAAAGGTTTAGGTGCTGTACTGATGCAAAGATAGAAGGTGATTGCCTATGCTTCTCGACAACTAAAAGTTTACGAGAAGAACTACACCACTCATGATTTAGAACTTGGATAGGTAGTGTTTGCCCTAAAATGTGGAGACACTATCTATATGGAACCAGATGCACCGTGTTCACCGACCATAAAAGCCTACAACATATTCTCGATCAAAAGAAGCTTAACATGAGGCAACGCCATTGGCTAGAGTTGCTAAGTGACTACGATTTTGATATTCGTTATCATCCCAGGAAGGCAAACGTAGTGGCCGATGCGTTGAGCCAAAAGCAACGGACTGAACCGTTGCTGGTTCAAGCCTTAGTTATGACAATTGGCTTGGATCTTCCCAAAAGAATAGTAGAAGCTCAGATCGAAGCCCAGAGACCAGAGAATCTCATGAATGAAGACGTAGGCGGTATGATCAGAAGGGATATACCCAAGGAAAGATTGGAACCACGTGCCGATGGAACACTATGTTTATACGGTAGGAGTTGGATACCTTGCTATGGAGACTTAAGATCTGTGATTATGCACTAATCTCATAAGTCAAAATATTCTATCCATCTCGGTTCCGAAAAGATGTACCAAGATGTGAAGAAATTATATTGGTGGCCAAACATGCAGGCTGACATCGCCACGTATGTTAGCAAATGCCTGACATGTGCAAGGGTCAAGGCCGAACATCAAAGGCCATCGAGATTGCTAGTATAACCAGAGATACCCTAGTGGAAGTGGGATAATATCACGATGGATTTTATCTGATCCATTAGACAAGTTGGCAAGGTTGTACCTGAACATGATAGTGGCAAGACACGGGATACCTGCCTCAATTATTTGTGATCATGATGGAAGGTTTACTTTAAATTTCTTGAGATCATTTCAGAAAGCTTTGGGTACAGATATTAGTATGAGCACTACGTATCATCCAAAAACTGACGGCCAGAGCGAGACTTCAAATTTTTGGAGATCATTTCAAAAAGCTTTGGGTACGGATATTAGCATGAGCACTGCGTATCATCCAGAAACTGACGGCCAGAGCGAGAGGACCATCCAAACTCTCGAGGACATGCTACGTGCTTGCGTGATTGATTTTGGCAAGGGCTGGGTTAAGCATTTGCCATTGGCCGAGTTTTCATATAACAACAGTTATCACGCTAGCATAAAGGCCGCCCCTTATGAGGCACTGTATGGTCGAAAATGCCGATCACCAGTATGTTGGGCCGAGGTTGGGGAAGCCCAACTGACTGGTCCAGAATTAATCCAGGAAACAACGGAAAAGATCGTCCTGATCAAGCAAAGGATGCAGGCGGCACAGGACCGACAAAGCGCTACGCGATTCGGTAGCGAAAGCGATGGAGATCGACAAGTTGGAGACAAGAGTATGCTTAGGTCTCACTTGGAAAAGGAGTTCGTAGGTTCGGTAAGGGGGGCAAGCTGAACCCGAGATACGGTAGGACCTTTCAAAGTATTAGCAAAGTTGGAGGTTGTCTATTAACCAAAATAAATAAAAAAAAAAACAAAAATAAAGGCTGGAACTTCCTCATAGAGTTGTGCCAGAGTTCACCACACTTTCATGTATCAAACCTGTAGAAATGTTATGCGATGAACATTAGTCATTGCCGTTAGATGGAAATTCTGTTGACGATAAGCTCCAGTTGTGGAAGAGCCCGGTTGAAATCATGGATCGGGGAGATCAATCGATTGAAAGCAGAGCCGGTTACCCACTGGTTAAGGTTCGCTAGAACTCTAGGCGGGGCCATGAGTTCACCTGAGAATGTGAAGATTCGTTCAAACAAAAATACCCACAACTCTTCACAAACCGGGCTTCGTCATCTATACAAGGTCTTAAGCTTTGAGGACAAAGCTCTTTTAAAGGATTGGAGTCTTGTAACATTTCTCATTTTGCTGTGTCATTTACGTTATTTTAATGATCACTATTTATTTTAGTCCGATACGCGTTTACTTTTAATGTTTACTTTTAAGCTTATACGCGTAGACTGGAATTAATCAATTGACGTAATACGGGTCAACAATTAAATTAGGTTACAGAAAACAAGGAAGGTTAAATTATTTTACTGATATTTATGTACTTTCCGTAATTTATTTTTATTGGTTACGTAAAAGGGTACGTTTCGCGATAAAAATACATTGGACGCACCGGATAATACTAGACTACCTAGACTCAAACAAATTACCCGTCTTAAACACCTAGACATAAAAATTTACTAATATCTTGCATTAATACCTCTTGGTTCCCGAAATTGGGCAAGAAAACTCACAACAAATCGTCCCATGTGGATTTATTAACTAGCAAATCCCAAATCTTGATCTTTAAGTACATGTACATCCTTGTACCATTAAATATGGGTACTAATGGTCTCCTAAAGGGCTATTACACCTTGGTTAATGACTTGCTTGGCTTCCTTGGGTGGTTAACCGCGACACATGCACACATGTACACAAATCCTTGAGATTTGCCTAATCAAACTCAATCTTGTACATCACCTAGGCAATTAAAACATGTACTAAGGTGTTTAGGCTAAAACCATGTGTGATCAAAACTAGAAAATCTCAAAACCACACTTAGGTGGGCACGGGTTTGTTTTTTAGGACTAAGGAGTAGTAACCAATTATTGTCCTATAAATACCAACTATTAAGCTCACTTGATACATTTCCAAGACCCTTAAACTTCTCCAATGAAAAGGCCCACCGTTTATACCTCTTGCTACGGTCCTACATTACCGAGCAACACTCACACCCACATTTCCCTTCTAAGGAACAAAAGGTACGCTTAGATCGCATATTTTTTTTTTTTTTTTTTTTTTTTTTTTTTTATTTTTTTATACATTTTTTTTTTTTTATTTTTATAAGGGTGTTAAGTGAAGTATTAGAGTCTTGAAGCATCGGGACTACAACGCGTTTAAGGTGTACGATTCGGGTTTTGCTTACATTAGCAAATAAGGACCACTATGGACATAGTAAGTCATTCTATGTCCTCTACATCGTCTTTCATATTCATATATCATTTATTGAATTCTATTTTCGCTTATATTTTGAGTTAAAACTCAAGGTTAACATGAAACATGCATGGTTCGACCCATGCATAGTTTACGCACCCTTCCTTGTCACAATGCAACCTTGGAGGTGCGATACACATATAACTTCATGTAAACTAATGAGGTAAACACGACGAGATGGTGTGGGAACATGTATACAACATTATTAAACGAATGCATTGTAGCGGGCACGACTAGAAAATGCTAGGACTCTTGGTTGGTGTAGACAACTCGCGAGGGGTCATATTCACACTAATAAAACTTGCGGGCCTCACTAGAACTTCGCAACCCACCTTCGTGAGCCCACAAGGCCCATAAGCCACGGATAGGCCGGGACGGCTTATTCACGAGTTTAAAAGACTTATAAGAGATTTACGAGCCTAAGATGAGTTAGTGGACCTTAAAGGAGGAAAGGGCCTGAACCATTAGAACCACCTATGGGTTCCTTCGAGCCCAACGCGAAGCCCAACGCGAGCCCAATACAAGCCCAGATACGTGCTATATGCCACAAAAGCTAAACAGCTTATTTGTGTGTTATCGCAGCTTAATGAGCTTTCATTATAGGACATTAGAGCCTAAATGGACCCTTGTATTTATTTGAAAACCAACGAACCATAACGGGCCCTCTAGGCCATCTAGAGGCCCTAAGTGTGCAATTAAGACTCACCTTATGCTCGAGTAGCTTATTGGTGATCTTATGAGGGCTTAATCAGCTTAACGGACTACACTAAACCCATTTTTTCAAACATTTTTAACAATTTGCTCTCTTTAGGCATTTTTGGAATTTGTAAATCCGACATGACTTCATTTGACTTAGAACGTTCATTAGAAGTAGTAGGAAATGAAAAATATGTTTGCTCAATAGAAGGTTCTTTTTGAGGAACAAATGCTTCATAAAGAGCATTTAATTTTTCATAATTCAGTTGAACCATTTTCTTTCTCATTTTCAATCGACTTTCTTTCGCATCCTCTAAAGTTTCCTCAGAATCAGGTGAATCAATTTTTAATTTAGTGTTGTAAAGCATTTCACCATGATACATCTTTTGTTGTGCTGCAGTGGCTTTCTTGAGACGTTCAGGATTTTGATAACCCAACCCAGCTTTCAGAAAAGGATCATAAACTTTATTTGGGGTTTTTTCAAGCATGTGAATAGATTAAATTGATTGACCCATTTTATAAATAATTCGATCATGAGAATTCAGTTTCTCTTCTAGATCAACAATATCATCAAGATATCGATTTTCTCATTTTTTAAAATCCTTTTTAGATAACTAAGTTTCATGTTGAATTATTATCTTTTTATTTTCAATTTTTAAAAAATCACTTTCAATTTTATCTTTTTCTTTCAAAATTCTCTCATTGGTGTCTTTATCAGCACATATCTCACATTCCAACTCATAACATGTTTCTTTATATTTTGAACATTGAACCGTTTTTGACTCAAATGTTTTGACCCGTTCCTCACACGTCTCAAACTCCTTTTGTAGCAACTCTTTTTGCTTTTTAAGCCCATTATTGAAGCGTTTTTTTATTTTCAGCTTCTCTTTAAACATTATAAGCCAGAATTTGAATATTATGACATTCATCATGATCAGTTAAATCATGTTCAGATGTGTCACCATTATTTTCTACATAAGGTTCATCAAATACGATATCAGAATCAATTTGATCATCATCAAATGTGTGAATAATAGTTTTACCTTTCACATGATTTACTTGTTCATGAGCCTTGTGTGAAGCATTTACCTCACTCACAGCCTTTGCATCATAGGTTGGCTCAGTCAAAGCATTTCCATCAGCTGGTTGAATTCGAACCATCATGATTATTGCAGCTATAAGTTCTTCCAATGTTGCATCTCCAAAAGAATTATCAAGCATGAAATCATTCTCTTCAGCTTTGAGGTTGCTTCCGGCTTCATCTTTCATGGGTAACAACATTTGTTCTCTAAAATACTTTGCATCACGAACTCTTGCTTTCTAACAATAACAAGCATAGTGGCCTTTTTCATTGCAGTTATAACACTAAACAATTGCCTTTCCTAGATTTGACTCAGTTCGTGGAACATACTGAACAATCTGATTACTTTCATCATTCATATTTCATGCATTAAATGCTTGATTCCTGTTTTGTCTCCCTGCATTCCTGTTACCGTTTCCACCATATCCTACATTCTTGGTTTGTATGTCGACTCTACCATCTTGAATCACATCTTGATTCCTTGTGTTTGATGAAGTACGAAGACGATTATTGGTAGGTATAGAGAACTTCTGGGTGATTACTCGAGATAATAACATCATTGCAGTTGTAAGCTTGTCTTCTTAAGAATCCCCGTGTAACTCCCCTTGACAATCTTCTTCATAATCAACAACTGATGAAGGATGTATGACATAGTATGGTTGTGGTGAATTTGAATATGAAGGACTTGCATGAGACTGTGAAGAAGCATTTTAATGAGCATTTAGTGCTAAGGGATCATGATTCCTAGCAACTCTCTTTGCTTTGGATGCCTAGATATGTTGTTCGAATTGCACTAAGGAATCATACAAGTGATCATATGAAACTGTATGTCCTGTTTGGTTGTGACGAACCATGGTAACATATTTGCTCCACTAGGGTTGCAAGCAATTAAGAAACTTGGTTTTGATTGACACAGAAATACGACCAACATTATTACGATCCATAATATTCACAAGTGTTGTCAATCTTTCATACATAGATTTTTGCGATTCGCCTTCCTTTGCTGCAAACTTGTTAAACTCGTCCATGAGTCGTGAGTGTCTTACATAATTAGTAACCTCAGAACCATACACCAACCTTTTAATTCGTTCCCACATTTCCTTAGCATTTTTACACACATCCACTGAATTGTAGATATCATTAAGGATTGCTTGAAGAAGATAATTCATGACTCTTACATCAGCAGTGTATAGTTTCTTGTTTATCTCAATCATTTCAGACAGTGGTTCAATTATCTGATTCGTAGTATCATCTAGATCAGTAATCATTTGCCTCACATAAGGTCCTTTTTGAATTAAACGCCACATCCGCTCTCCGTCTTCAAGCTTATTATCCAGAAACTTCTAAACTTACTCTCCCATGGAATATAATTCCCTTTCTCAAGCATTGGAGGTCTATCATTAGCTCATGAGTCAGTTAGAGTTTGTTGATTTGAAGTAGACATATTGTTTCAAATGATTATAATGCAAACTCATATCGTTTTAGAGATAAAGTCTTGTAATCGTGAAATCACCGAGCAAGAACAACTTTGTTTTGTATTAATACACTTTCAATGATGTAACCTTGAAGAAACTAAACCTTGATTTGTTATGAAAGTCTAGGTAACAAGAAGCTTTTATACGAAAGCTTGAAGTACGAAACCAAAACCAATCTCTTGATACGAAACCTCATATATACAAAAGCTTTCACAGTGTACGAAACCAAACAGTTACCGAAAGCTCCAATATATGAAACCAGCTTTCATAAATTCCAAATTTTCCCTTACTTTCGTGAATCTAAGAAACCTTCTACTTTCGTAAATTCTTAGCTACAAAACTAATAAGAAACCTAACTATTAGATTTTTAAGCAGTTTAAGGTGATAATATCAATGTTATCTTTTCAAATTGACTAAGTTCTTTGTTACGAAAGCTAGACTGGTTTACAAAAGCTAAGAAATACTTACGTATGGCAGTTACCGAAAACTCAATTATGATACGAAAGGTCAAAAACTGTCTTACGAAAGCTATTTCCCGCCTAAAAACAGTTACCGAAACCTAATTTCTGAATTATGAAAGCTATCAAATCCAAAAATTTTCAATCAAATTCAATTCTAAACAAGTAATTTTTGTAAACTAGTTATTAAATCTGCAAATTGATGGTTACAAAATTTATATTTCAACGTTTTAAGATCAAAAACTCATCAAATCGTAAATCTAACACATAGCATTCCACGAAACCTACAAATTATTCGATACGAGAGCTTTCTTGATCGAAAATTGACACGGTTAAGCTCGATTTGATCCATGAAACACACACTAGATCTCTCCCGGTGATAGATACCACTTGTTATATGTCATGTTTGCACTATAGTATCATACGAAAGTCATAGAATGAGAGGAGAAGAGCTAGAGAGTATTTTTCATTATTTTTAAAGTTATCATTAAAAAGGAAAATAGAAATGGAAGGGAGAAGTAAAGTTACAAAATGTAAAGACTTGTATAAATACCCCTCCTAGATGGGTAGTTATACTTATTGTTGTTCCTATTATATTTTCCTAACTTTAGTCAAACCTTGGTCAACTATACTTAACTTTGACTAAGATAGACTTTATTACATGATAATTACTAATAAAACTATAAACAAAACAAAACTATACAAAGACCAATTCATCTAATAATAAACACTTTTCTTAAACCTAACACCACCAACCACAATAAGTAAGCATAAATTTAAGATGTTCTTTGTCGTTTAAGCATTTCATCAAATACTTTGTATACAACTATACATTAAGTACTGGTAATCAAATAAACTTTTGCCAACTATGCAATTCATTCAAACACTAAAATTTAAAACTAAAGCATATAAACATTTTATACAAATTGTGAAACACATTAAATTTTACTCATGCATCAAACATGTTTGTGCTAAGATCCAAAATCGAGTACCATAATAGTTCAACAAAAACAAAACCATCTTTTAAAATGGAATCGACAAAACATATCAAATATCATGTACCTTATCTTTAGCAGATTGTGGGGAGGGTTTTTTTATAAAAATCGTTTCTTTATGAGTCGATTATCAAAAAATCATTTCTTTGATAATGAAGGCGCTGGAGGATTTAATCAACATTTTTCTAATTGTTATAGTGACAATTGAATTTCTTTTGGTCTGCATATGATTTGCTAGTTTGTTATATGGAATTGAATCGACAATTTTTTCTTAGGGATAAGGAAATAGGTTTTTCTTTAAAGGATATCTAATTTGGGGACAACTGGTGGGAAGGATGAAATGTTTAATGTTTTTTTAATTAAAGGTATAATTGATTAAGGGCCATTAGATCAGTATAAATGTCACATGTTATTTTTTTAGATTTTTGGCAAGGAGATCAACTTTGTAATAGCTTGTTATATATAGGGGAGGATTGGACAAAAGTTCTTTATAGAACACTATCTCTTTAAAGAACAAATAGCTCAATCCTAACCATTCCATCCTTTTAGATCTAATGGCATAGATAAATTTTGATTTTAAATTAATAAAACATCGAGGGGCATTTTTGTAATTTTCTCACTTCACCTAACACCCTACCACTCCAGTTTCACACACTCACACTCACACATTCTCTCTCTCTCTCTCTCTCTCTATATATATATATATATATATATTACACACTCTCTCTTTCTTTCTCACCCAAAACACACACAAACCACAATAAATTGTTATCGATCCTCCATATCACCATCGATATGACGTTGATCCACCATCGATCTGTCATTCTGCCGCCAATCCGATGTCGATCTGCCGTCCGTCGTCAATCCCTCGTCAGTCGTCCGCCATTGATCTAAAAGTTGTTGAAAACAGTTAACTAAACAAAACTTGAAAGAAATACATGTTATTGAATCTAATTTGATGTTTTTTCATTTTATTTTATTGAAGCATATAATTAGAATATAATTACAATTATTAACATTTTATAAGTGTTTATGAAGAAACTTTCATATTCGGTTTGACTTTTAATTTATGAATCAACATTTTTGCTCTTGTTATTCTTGTTGGTGATGTTAAGCAGTTTTTATGTTTTTTCTGTAACTATTGATGACCAACTGAATATAAACACATGTGAATGTAAGTACAATAGTTATTTTGATATATAATCAGTAGATGTTGCTTATTTTGGTCCTTATTTAGGTTTTTTTTAGGTTTTGTTGCTTATTTGTGATATTATCTATAGATGTTCTTAATTTGTTGCTTATTTAGGATATAAGCAGTAGATGTTGCTTATTTATGTTTTTAGCTTTTTAGGTTTTTGTTGCTTATTTTTGTAGGTTGTTGTTATGATTGTTGATGCACACCATGTGTTTGATGAAATGCGACTGTGATAATCACACGTGATTTAGCCTACGATTACAACCTTACGATTTTTGAATATTAATTGATGATGTGTTATGTTACTCAACTTGTGAAGTCTTTATCACCGAATGTTATTATATGATTAGGTTTTAGGTACTTTATGTAAATACAGTGAAGATTATTGATTGATATGAATGTGCGGATCTTAGGTGCTTTTGTTTTTAAAAAATCATAAATGAAAAAAGACAAGTTCAAGTCATAAGCCTTCTTTGTTGCTTTGTATGTTGTATTTTTACGCAGGTTGATATACAAATCACATGTGATTTACTTCAGATCACATGTGATTTTACCTCAAATTATTTATAATTTATGTATGTTTTTATAGTGTTTCATGTGGAAAGATATTTGGGTGAAGCGTGTAATGTTCGAGTATGCCACAACGATATCGTTAGACAAGTTAAATGTGCATGCATAAAGGATGTTTGAATTGGCTAAGCATCTTGGGAATTAGGTTGATGATGATGTAACACAATTAGTTAGAGTTTGACGTAATTGTTAAAAGCACGTATATGGTAGTTTGGATTTCCTTTTGTGAAGTATTTGTTATTTTTAGACAAGTATCAACATTTGTAACTTATAGTTCGTCTATAGAAATAATAGAGGTAGTATAATATATGTCCATGGAATTTTCAAAATGTGCTTTGGAGTATGTATGTGTTTAAAACCAAGTATCGAAATATGTATCTTATAAATTAGTGTAATTAACAAGTCTTCTGATAATTGCTTTAGTATCACACTTACTCAGGTAAAATACATGCTTTTTTAGGTAAATCGCATGTGATTTACACATGGATCACATGTGATTTACACATGGATCACATGCGATTTACACAAGAATTACATGCTACTTGCATGCGATTTATACTTGATTTGAAAACATATGTCTTACAAATTACATGTTTTGTATTCTATACATTTTATAAAAATGTTGAGTACTGTCTTGTGTCTTACATTCAAACATAGTACAAATAACACAGTTAAGCATTCTGTAAAAAGTTATGTATTTAATAAAATGACAATTTCATAAATTCAATAAACAATATTACAAAAATTATAAAGAAAATAAAAAATACATCAAAATCAAAAGTTTTCAAGCGTCCATCAATATCATATTTCTCTTTGCCTTTCGATTAGCGGAAACTTATTTTTGTATGCGTCTTAGTCTTCTCTTTTGATCCCAACTTAAGATCTATTCCTTTGCTTGTAAAGGTTAAGTTACTTTGGATAAATCCAAAACAACTATGGTAGAAACTTTGTGTATACTAAAGAGTATGCGGAATCTACTCTTTAATACTTAGAATAATGTTAATGAAACAGTAAACCTTTAAGAACAATGATATAACTGAAAAGCTCCAATATTATTATTATGAATAATACGAGTACTCTGTGTAGTACTAGGGTTTACAACCTTGAAGCTATGTATCAAAACGTATGAATGTGTGTGAATATTGGGTACATTAAACTCTATACCCTAGGACCTCCTTTTATACACCAAGGAGTCCTAACAGGCTTATAATATTTTCCTAAGTTATCATGATCTTCTAAACAAATAACTTATACGTATCTTTTACAAAAATATCTCATACTTATCCCGTAAGTAATCTTGATAAGCAATCTTCATCTTTATCCTTCTGACAGTAGAAACTCTTCTAGCAGTTGTAATCTTTTCAGCGGTTATAACCAGCAGCACTAACTTTTACTCTAGCAGCACTAACTTAGCAGCAGTTACTTCCAAACAGCATCAAAAAAAATTTAATCCCAACAATCCTCTCCTAAAATTGAGATTCTTCTTCTGAATCTCAAGTTTCTTCATTAAAAGTTTTCACCATCACCAGGAGGATGCATTCAAACACTTCCAGGATTCTTGCGCTGTTTTGTCATGAGTTTCAGAAGTTGATAGCACATCTCATTCCACTAGTCAGTTTGAAGCTTCTTGTTGAGCATTTTTGTAATAGTTGCATGTGTGAGTGGATACTTTTTCTCTACCAGCATAAAGATATGCAGATTTTGAAATCTCACAAAATGAACTCCACTTGAAGAAAATAGCTTCCAAACTGTCACATTGTATCTTTGTAGATTTCTCCATACTTCACTTTCCACATTCGGTTCAAACATCACCTTCAGATCACCCCATAACACTCTTTCATATGCCTCCTCTGGCCTTGTATTCCCATGTTTAGCTTTAACCAACTTCCAGAGTGTTTCTAAGTCTTCCCTGTCAATATTTTGAAGCATC